>JASAMY010003550.1:0-60007 GCA_030248085.1 Paralinhomoeus sp. GSCO2_6 | reverse complement strand
CGTGCGTGCGTGCGTGCGTGCGTGCGTGCGTGCGTGCGTGCGTGCCGGTGCGTGCGTGCGCCGTGGGGGTGACGCACTTTTCGCGGGTGCTCGAACTCCGCGGGACGTCTGTGTCGGCCATGTCTGAGTCCCGTACCGTGTTGACCATCGCTGGCTCTGCGCCGTTTCACGCTGGCCTTCGTTGATGCGCACCATCGTGCCCAACTTCTCCTTCCAATTCAGGTAGCTGTTCCTGTTTGCGTGCTCCGACATCTTGGCTGTTCCAGTTGGCCTGCATTTTTCTCAACTTTCTCGAACGCACTACTGAAGTGCGCCTGCTATACGTGTTCCGGCTTACACGGTAGTGGCTAAAACGCACTTTTTGTCGGATTTGGCTGCAAAATTTGTTTTTCTAATCAATGTGTGGTTGTTGAAATTGTCGTGCAACTTTCTACAACAGGGTCCCACCTCCAATAGTGCCCCCAGGGAACACTAGTGGAGCCTTCTTTTAATTATTTAGTGATTAACTACATATGTCGTGCTTCACTGGGACCGATATAATTGCAAATATATAATCTGACAATTTCTGTGTTACGTACGAATACAATACAATTTATTAATTAAAGTGTATATAGGTAAGTGTTTACCTTCCAGTCTTGCTGCACGGTGTTTACTGTAGCCAATGATTTCCTGGGTATTGGCGAGCATCCTATCGTGCTTCGCCTCGAGAAATGTGACCACGCCTGAACACATGTGCACATATTGTATGGACCATATGATAGTTTTTTAATAACTTTATGTCATGTGCCCCTGTTGCCTGTATGTCCTTTGGAGAGAGCGCTCATCACAAAGGCAGGGGGGGGGGGGGCGTTGGGGGGGCATTTATTTCGTAATCCAATTTGTTTGTACAAAAAACTGCATTCCGCTTCCAGTATCTTATCGATCGATAATCAATACGCGTCGCGAATTTTCTTGCCATCACGAAGCGGATGAAAAAAATTCACTCACTCATTCCGATCAGGAGCAGTGCGATCGCCAAGATCGCAATTAAGGCCAGGATAAAGATCCTAGTGTTGGTTCTCAATGCCAGCTTGTCCCGCTTTTTCGAGGGACCATTCGTTAGCGGAAACGTTTGATAATCTTCGGCCATATTTGTACGTTGTCAGTTGTTGCTGTCTATGATGTGCACACAACCTGTGCACCGCCTATTCGCACAGGTGACCGACTACTACACAATGCGCTGTGACTGAAGTGATGCAAACAAACGTACATAGGTATACGTGCGTACACTTGTTGTAAAGTAGAAGCGGCAGTTGTAGTCTGTATAGACAGACACGGATGGCGACCGACGAACGGACGGACCAACGCACGCACGCACGCACGCACGCACGCACACACACAAGCACGAACGCACGCACGCACGCACGCACGCACGGACGGCACGCACGCGCACACGCACGGACGGCACGCACGCGCGCATGCACGGACGGCACGCGCGCACTCACGTACGCACGCGCGCACAAATGGCATGCACGCGCGCACGCGCGCACGCACGGCACGCACGCACGCACGCACGGCACGCAGACGGGCACGCACGTACTTGCACGCACGCGCGCGCGCACGCACGCACGCACGGCACGCACGCACGCACGCACGCACGCACGCACGCACGCACGCACGCGTGGTTGAATGGGCAATGGCAGCAATGTTATTGCGGTGTTTTTTTGCAGAATCAAATGAAATTCAAATAACGAAATGATCAAAATTTTATTACCTTTGCTTACAATTCATTTGCAATTGAAATTAAGGAAAAATTTGCAGGCGGCTGCAAAAAAAAGGTGAATATGTGACGCTCTTTTGTTGGAGCCCAGTTTGAAAAAGAGGGGTATCAATTAAGGCATGCCTCATTTATGTATAGCCACTTATGCTTTGCAGCTGATCAACTTCAGTTTGAACAAACTGTGTATAAAAACCGAACCAAACGCAGCAACACGTCACATATTCGGCATTTTTTTGTGTTTGTGTGCATAGAAAGGAGCAGTGGCAATCATAGGACCTAACTGGACTGGAACACCCTGCATTCACATATGCCGCATGACTAAATGCCACGTGGTTGCAAGACAGGCAGGAAGGACCCCAGGGTCTTGCACATGGACCACTATGCAGACGTACGCACGCACGTACGCACGCACACCAAGCACGCACGAACGCACGCACACACGCACGCACGTACTCACGCAAACACGTTGTATAGGAGCAGTGCGTTATTGGGTAAATGCCAAAAAGGAAATGACGAATGGAGCCAGTACCATATGTATACCTACACATCACTAACTGAACTGTAGTGGCAATCCACATCTCACAAATGTTAGCAAGGTGCCAATTATTTATGTAGGAACTTTGGCTGTGCCAGGTCGATGGTAATGACCAGAGATAGATGAGATGTGAAAGGATTGCTGTTGCATTTTGGGTGAGTGAGATAGCTCACACAAAAAAATGCCGAATATGTGACGTGTTGCTGCGTTTGGTTCGGTTTTTATACACAGTTTGTTCAAACTGAAGTTGATCAGCTGCAAAGCATAAGTGGCTATACATAAATGAGGCATGCCTTAATTGATACCCCTCTTTTTCAAACTGGGCTCCAACAAAAGAGCGTCACATATTCACCTTTTTTTGCAGCCGCCTGCAAATTTTTCCTTAATACAGTGTTTTTTCGTAAGACAAACATCGATGCGTAAAACCTATACAGGCACACGCATGCACGCATGCACGCACGCACACATGCATGCACGTACGCACGCAGGCACGCACGCACACATGCATGCACGTATGCACGCACGCATGCACGACATATGTACCATGTATGACATATGTAGCATGCTTGGTAGAATCCCTCGAGTGCAGTAGGAGACACTCATCGTATAGAATGTGAGCATGTGGATTGAAAATAGGTACGAATGTATTTTTCATTGACCAAAGTTGTGCACAACTAATTGTCATGCAAATGATACAAAGCAGGATGACCTATCAGCAAATGGCACAGCATGCAGAAAACTACAAACAGAAGCCACTGCGGATAATTGTGTGTGTGTGCGAGTGCGTGCGTGCGTGCACGGGCAGTTGTGCTATATTGCTGCATCGTAGCGTAGTGATGTAAAGAATGAAAATGATCGCTATGACTAGGCGGTCAACTTTTGTGTTTTAGCTGAAGTGATGCGATGTACCCACATCCAGTTATTTTTTGAAGCAGCCGATTTGATGGTGTGCGTGCGTGCGTGCACATCTGCAGTGCCATATTGGTTCGTCGGAGCATAGTGGTGTAAAGAATCAAAATAATCTACACGTGCAGGCAGTCAACTTCCGTGTTTTAGCCAAAGTGATCCGACCTACTCATGTCGATATTTATCGATTATTCCGGATGTGCAAATATTTTGGTGCGTCGGATCGTGTTGACTTCAAGGAATGAAATGTTCGCCATCGAAGGGCAATCAACTTTATTATTGATGTTAATGCCCTCCGACGTAACCACACCGAAATATCGCCATTTTTCGTTTTCAGTATAATGGGGAGAGGCACTTTGGTGCGTTCAATTTGGTTCAATTGTCAAAAGGGGTCTATTCCAGGTCATGCCGAACAACTTTGTTCTTTATAGCAAAGCTCTGTGATAAGCCGTTAGCGCGCCTATTAAGGACAAACTTTTTGGCCGATATTTTAATTGCTAATAACTCATTATCGGGGGAAGTTTTAGGTTCAGTGACTTGGCATAAACTTTCCATAAGCAACTGTTCAAGAAAATCAAAAAAAAATTGGGGGTTAATTAGGCACTTTTTCGAGATTTACTCTTGGTGGAAACCACCCCAAAAAAACGACGATGTCCGAAAAAACGCATAAAATCGGCGATATCTCGAGTTTGGTAGGACGCAGAGACGATTCCTTCGGTACCATAAATTGCCATATGGGTCCCTTCACATGCCGAACATTTCATTCCTATTGCCCAAGTCACCACGAGTCCGGCGCTCCAAAACATTGGGACATCCGGAAAAATCAAAAAAAATCGACATGAGTAGGTCGGATCATTTTGGCTAAAACACGGAGTTCTACTGCCTGCACGGGCAGATTACCCTGTTTTACACGACTATGCTCCGACGAACCAATATGGCAACGCAGATGTGGCACGCACGCTCGCACACCATGAAATCGGCTGTTTTTCGACAAATAACTGGATGTGGGTACATCGCCAAATCAATTCAGCCAATACACAAAAGTTGACCGCCTAGTCATAGCGATCATTTTCATTCTTTACATCACTACATGCTACGATACAGCAGGATAGCAGCAATTACTGCCCGTGCACGCACGCTATGTACTCGGATATATATATCAATTATCCGCAGTGGCTTCTGTTTTGTAGTTTTCTGCATGCTGTGCCATTTGCTGATAGGTCATCCTGCTTTGTATCATTTGCATGACAATTAGTTGTGCACAACTTTGGTCAATGAAAAATACATTCGTACCTATTTTCAATCCACATGCTCACATATTTATACTGATGAGTGTCTCCTACTGCACTCGGGGGGATTCTATCAAGCATGCTACATATGTCATACATGGTACATATGTCGTGCATGCGTGCGTGCATATGTGCATGCATGTGTGCGTGCGTGCCTGCGTGCGTGCGTGTGAGCATGCATGTGTGCGTGCGTGCATGCGTGCATGTGTGTGCCTGTATAGGTTTTACGCATCGATGTTTGTCTTACGAAAAAACACTGTATTAAGGAAAAATTTGCAGGCGGCTGCAAAAAGGTGAATATGTGACGCTCTTTTTGTTGGAGCCCAGTTTGAAAAAGAGGGGTATCAATTAAGGCATGCCTCATTTATGTATAGCCACTTATGCTTTGCAGCTGATCAACTTCAGTTTGAATAAACTGTCGTATAAAAACCGAACCAAACGCAGCAACACGTCACATATTGGGCATTTTTTTGTGTGAGCTATCTCACTCACCCAAAATGCGCAACAGCAATCCTTTCACATCTCATCTATCTCTGGTCATTACCATCGACTGGCACAGCCAAAGTTCCTACATAAATAATTGGCACCTTGCTAACATTTGTGAGATGTGGATTTACTACAGTTCAGTTAGTGATGTGTAGGTATACATATGGTACTGGCTCCATTCGTCATTTCCTTTTTGGCATTTACCCAATAACGCACTGCTTCTATACAACGTGTTTGCGTGCGTACGTGCGTGCGTGCGTTCGTGCGTGCTTGAGTGCGTGCGTGCGTGCGTACGTCTGCATAGTGGTCCATGTGTAGTTGCATCTTCTGCCTGTCTCGCAACCACGTGGCATTTAGTCATGCGGCATATGTGAATGCAGGGTGTTCCAGTCCAGTTAGGTCCTACGATTGCCATGGCTCCTTTTATGCACACAAACACAAAAAAATGCCGAATATGTGACGTGTTGCTGCGTTTGGTTCGGTTTTTATACACAGTTTGTTCAAACTGAAGTTGATCAGCTGCAAAGCATAAGTGGCTATACATAAATGAGGCATGCCTTAATTGATACCCCTCTTTTTCAAACTGGGCTCCAACAAAAGAGCGTCACATATTCACCTTTTTTTTGCAGCCGCCTGCAAATTTTTCCTTAATTTCAATTGCAAATGAATTGTAAGCAAAGGGTAATAAAATTTTGATCATTTCGTTATTTGAATTTCATTTGATTCTGCGGAAAATACTCTGCTAATAAAACATTGCTGCCATTGCCCATTCAACCACGCGTGCGTGCGTGCGTGCGTGCGTGCGTGCGTGCGTGCGTGCGTGCCGTGCGTGCGTGCGTGCGTGCGTGCGTTCGTGCGTGCGTGCGTGCGTGCCGTGCGTGCGTGCGTGCGTGCGTGCCGTGCGTGCGTGCGTGCGTGCGTGCGTGCGTGCGTGCGTGCGTGCGTGCGTGCGTGCGTGCGTGCGTGGGTGCGTGCGTGCGTGCGTGCGTGCGTGCGTGCGTGCGTGCGTGCGTGCGTGCGTGCGTGCGTTCGTGCGTGCGTTCGTGCTTGCGTGCGTGCGTGCGTGCGTGCGTGCGTGCGTGCGTTGGTCCGTCCGTTCGTCGGTCGCCGTCCGTGTCTGTCTGTACAGACTACAACTGCCGCTTCTACTTTACAACAAGTGTACGCACGTATACCTATGTACGTTTGTCGTGCGCTTTCATCACAGCGCATTGTGTAGTAGTCGGTCACCTGTGCGAATAGGCGGTGCACAGGTTGTGTGCACATCATATAGATACAATGAACAACGTAATACGAGATTATCAAACGTTTCCGCTAACGAATGGTCCCTCGAAAAAGCGGGACAAGCTGGCATTGAGAACCAACACTAGGATCTTTATCCTGGCCCTAATTGCGATCTTGGCGATCGCACTGCTCCTGATCGGAATGCGTGAGTGAATTTTAGTCCGCTTAGTGATGGCAAGAAAATACGCGACGCGTATTGATTCGATCGATCGATAAGATACTGGAAGCGGAATGCAGTTTTTTCTACAAACAAAATGGCTTACGAAATAAATGGCCCTCCAATGACCCCCCCCCCCCTGCCTTTGTGATGAGCGCTCTCTCCAAAGGACATACAGGCAACATGCGAACATGACATGAATTTATTAAAATCTTTCATATGGTCCTTACAATATGTGAACATTTGTTCAGGCGTGGTCACTTTTCTCTAGGCGTAGCTCGATATGATCCCCTCCAATACCCAGGAAATCATTGACTAATTAAACACCGTGCAGCAGGACTGGAAGGTAAACACTTACCTATATACACTTTAATTAATAAATTGTATTGTATTCGTACGTAACACAGAAATTGCTCGATTATATATTTGCAATTATATCGGTCCCAGTGAGACGACATATGTAGTTAATTGCACTAAATAATTAAAAGAAGGCTCCACTAGTGTTCCCTGGGGGCACTATTGGAGGTGGGACCCTGTTGTAGAAAGTTGCACGACAATTTCAACAACCACACATTGTGGATTAGAAAAACAAATTTTGCAGCCAAATCCGACAAAAAGTGCGTTTTAGCCACTACCGTGTAAGCCGGAACACGTATAGCAGGCGCACTTCAGTAGTGCGTTCGAGAAAGTTGGAGAAAATGCAGGCCAACTGGAACGGCAAGATCTCGGAGCACGCAAACAGGAACAGCTACCTGAATTGGAAGGAGAAGTTGGGCACGATGGTGCGCATCAACGAAGGCCAGCCGTGGAACGGCACGAAGCCAGCGATCGTCAAGCACAACCAGGACTACGACATCGCCGACACAGACGTCCCGCAGCGATTCGACGCCCGCGAAAAGTGCGTCACCCCCACGGCGCACGCACGCACCGGCACGCACGCACGCACGCACGCACGCACGCACGCACGCACGCACGCACGCACGCACGCACGCACGCACGCACGCACGCACGCACGCACGCACGCACGCACGCACGCACGCACGCACGCACGCACGCACCGGCACGCACGCACGCACGCACGCACCGTCACGCACGCACCGGCACGCACGCACGCACCGGCACGCACGCGCGCACCGGCACGCACGCACGCGTCTAGATGGCCGTTCTGCCACATGATCGGCGAGGCGCCCAACCAGGGCAACTGCGGCTCGTGTTACGCGGCGAGTGATGGCGCAGATGCTGACGGATCGCATCTGCATACACACGGAGGGGCGGAGTCGGCCTGACGTCTCGCCCTACGACTTCACGATGTGCTGCAAGGACTGCCTGCAGGCGCCGCCCGACGCGTGAGTGTGCGCATACCCTACGTTCTTTGCGAGTACACTCTGACACCTCATCGCCCTACCCTCCCCGAGAGGGGGGGGGGGGGGTGATGGACGTGGTCAAATCGACAGGCACCGAATTAAAGTGAAGTGCTTTTTAGTTGCGCGGCGGGCCAATCGCCGAACCAGATGCTCTACCACTACATGAACGAGGGCGTGGTGTCGACCGACTGCATGCCGTACCCGCAAGGCAACATCGTCAACTGTACGCACCACATGGCCAACGAAGCCAACTTCGACTACCCCGACTGTGAGGACGTCGGCATCGCCAAAGCGAACGCCTACTGCCCAAAATTGTGCGACAACGGCGAAATCTGGGGCGACGCTAAATACTTCGGTGCAGAAGTTTTTTTCTGTAGAATTGTCTGCACTATGGAAATTTTAAAAAAGGCAGAGTTGAGTGAAAAGTTTTTCTGCGTTGATTGCTTATGGCGTCGGAGGAGTTGGAAAAAAAACAAAAAAGTAAAGCCAAGTGTCGAGAATTATTATTTTTTTTAGGAAAAGAGGTCTACTCGATAGCGGAGGACGTGCTCACCGTTCAGAAGGAATTGATGACCAATGGCCCCCTCATGGTCAACTTTTACGTCTACAACGACTTCTGGTACTACGAAAGTGGTGGGTTAAAATTGTTTTCCAATGCTTCTTTCTCCGGCATTCTTTTGTACCACTTGCAGTATTTTTTGCATTTGCGCGAAACGCTTGTGTCGAGAAAACATTTAAGCGATATCAAGAAACATGAATCAGCAAACGCGTAGGCATGCACAGAACGTTCTGCTGCCACAAGAAGTGAAAAATGAATTCCGTTCCACTTCCAGGTCTCTACAGCCACGTGTGGGGCGAGAAGGTGGGCGTGCACGGTCTGAAGCTGATCGGATGGGACACTGAACCGATCAGCAAGAAACCCTACTGGCTCTTCGTCAGCGAGTGGGGTCCTAACTGGGCGGAAAACGGTAGGTAAAGTTGGGTATTTTCCAATTGAAATTCAACTTTTCTTAAAAGAATTGGTGCATGTCTCAAGACGAATGGATACTTTTCTACTAAGGGACCTTCTATTGAACTAGATTTCGAGGCGTGCAGGGAATATGAACAAACTATAGGGTGGTGTTTTCTGTTGGCAAAAAATGTGCACCGGTATTTACCGTAAGTCCTCCAATAGAAGCCCCCCTCCAATAGTGCCTCCCCCTCCAATAGCGCCCCCGGGGGTAAGGGGTATGTTGTGCCATGTTCCTTTTATGGGCAAAAATATAATGGTAGGTACATTTTACATCGTCTTCTTCTTCTCTGTGGCCGGCCCTGACGACGGTTGCAGACGAGTCGGCAGAGGGTGTGCGACAACTCGCCGACAGCCAACTCGCCACCGCCGACTCGCCGCTGCCGTCTCGCCGATGCCAACTCGCCGATGGACGACTCGCCGCCAGGACAACTCGCCGACACCGAATTTTTTTCGCCAACCCTTCATCTTGAAACTGCATTCCGCAGCACCGGAATCTACGTATCGCGCGTTCCTCAAATTCTGTCACCAGCTTGCGGATGCACCAGTAGGCGTGCCGGTACTAGCGCATCTTCTTGGTAGAGTCATGGCGATCAACGAGCTTTTCCTTTGCGCTGGATCTTCTTGACGGCATCGATGAAGCGCCAACTGGGGCGGGCGGTTTCCTCTCGCCGATCCTGGGCTTGAACGCTGGTGTGGCAGCCTCGGCAAAGTTGTTGGTGCGGTGGAGGTTGTTGGGCACGCGCTCGTGCACGTTCCACCACTGGGATGAGAAGCGAGTCGGGGGCCGGCTGGGGCCTTGCCGGTTCAGCTTGTCTCGTAGTGTTTCTCGAACGAGTCGACGACTGGCTGCAGCTCAGGGTCGACGGCGTTCGCCACAGCGTCGAACCAGTGGCGGCTCTGGACAGAGCAGCTGCACGTTGCGCTCCTTGCCAAAGATGAGCAGGCGATCGTTGCCAGCAGCCGCTCCGCTGTCGTAGAGAAGAAAAGCCTCTCGTCCGTCGCGTCTTTCTGGGCGTCCGTCCGCCCATTGTACAGCAAGCCAACCCGCCCCCCACGCCCCCTCACTGCTGCTTGAATGCGGGTAAGCCTATGTATGCATTGGCACTGTCAGAGATGCAATCTGACCGGCGGCGGCGAGTTGTCCCGGCGGCGAGATGGCAGCGGCGAGTTGTCCCCGTCGGCGAGTTATCCGTCGGCGAGTTGGCGTCGGCGAGTTGGCGTCGGCGAGTTGTCCTATTCCGGTCGGCAGACGACGCAGGGGCTGAGAGCGTCCGCGCTTGGCGCTATATACTCTCAAACATTTACATCGTGTATACACACTACTGCTAACCAATAATAGTATGTTTCAGCAACTATTAACGGTAAATCAACCATTAAATGTGGCAAAAGTGATCAAAATCACCGAAAAATCGGCAATTTTGACAGCGAAACTAGCATTACCATTTAAAATTTGTAGTTGTAAATAATACAACCCCCCCCCCCCCTCCACTAGTGCCCCCCTCTCCAATAGTGCCCCCGGGTAAAGAGAGGTTGAAAAAATAGTGCCCCGGGGGCACTATTGGAGGATTTACGGGTATGTAGTAAAAATGCATTGAAAGGACACGAAACACAAAACGCTTAGGTATTTTCATCAATCTGGTGAGGTAACGGTTGAACAAGTTGCAAAAAGTGAAGTGGTAAGTGGGGGGGGGGGGAGGGGAGATTTTGTAGGGACTTCGAATTGGAAGACTCCCCCCCCCCCACCACCTCTCCCTCTTCAGTTGCAGGTTTGGCACAAATGGCCGCATCGAAAGAGCCAGTGTGAAACGGGCACATGTATCTTGCTGGTGCAACACGTCCACTATTTGGGACTTTGCGTGATCAATTTCGTTTCGGCTTTCCAGGCATGCTGCGCTACCCGCGCCTCCAATGGTGGGAGGACACGACACGCATGCTCTCTCAGCCCATAGCAGCCATTCCAAAGCTCAAACTTTGAATTCAACTCTGGGAGCTTCAAAAAAGCCCAGTCGAGAACTGCGAAGACTGGCACGATGCATAGAAACATCTACGATTCGAGCTAGATGCGTGTTGCTAGGAATATCGGCGGTTCGTAGGAGCGTTTCGGATAAAGTACTTGATGCATATAATTGCCCAGTGCAGGATTGGATTCGAGGGTGCACTATTATGTCGGTCAGCACCCTGGGGCACTATTTTTAAGGGTCGTTCGTCACTCCTCTTAGGGATTGATGGACGCGACATGGTTGGCTGTTTGATGCATACCGGTTTTATGGTTGTGTACGGTGACCCTACACTGATATCCACACGCACTACATTGGACACTCCGTTTATATAGCAATTAAGGAAAAATTTGCAGGTGGCTGCAAAAAAAGGTGAATATGTGACGCTCTTTTGTTGGAGCCCAGTTTGAAAAAGAGGGGTATCAATTAAGGCATGCCTCATTTATGTATAGCCACTTATGCTTTGCAGCTGATCAACTTCAGTTTGAACAAACTGTGTATAAAAACCGAACTAAACGCAGCAACACGTCACATATTCGGCATTTTTTTTTGTGTTGGCTGGCTGCTGCTGGTGGCTACATGTATGGAATGATTGGGTCAAATGATGATTTATTTGTGCCGATTGTGATGGCTGAAAGACGCCATTACAATACAGGCGGGATCCTCGCGTGTTTCCCTCTTTCCCAAAGCGTCGCGTCGCGTCAGAGTGAACCAATTTGGATGGAATTTTGAAACACTAATAGTGGACACTTTAACCGAGACTTCAGAAATGCCGACCTGAGGGTGACATTTTGCCTTTTGAGCACAATACCTACATTAGCAAAAGTATGCAACAGCAGAAGTCCACAGCTGAATACAGATTTTGTACATGTCACGCATATAATACAATGGTTAACACATTTGGTTTGCTGAGAAATCATTGGTACATGACAACAGGCTTACATGGTAGGCTTAGGCATAGGTTTGCGCTCGCTTAGGCTTAGGCTTGCGCTGGCTTAGGCTTATGTACTTTGTATGCCAACACACAACCTTCAGTCCCAAAAATACCTACGACGCTGCTTAGGTGGTTCCCCAGGTCAACACCAAGCCCCGTCACATATATAAGTCCACCGGTTGGGGGGGGGGAATGTTCATGATTGGATGGGAAATTTCATATGAAAATTGCCCTCATGTTGGGTAATTTTCATATGAAAATTCCCCCGTGGGGGAAATTTTTATTGGGGGGGGAAATTTTTTACCACACCGGTAGTGGGTCACTTCACTATGTTCAGTTTTTAATGGCAAAGTTTCGCACAATACTCAGTAGGTTCTATACCATGTCTACCTATTTGTTTGACTGTCGCGCAAAAAATGCGTGCAGCAGGCGAATGAAGGCGCAGTGCGTGCAGCTTAACGGAAATCAACCAGTGCTGTTGCCTTTGTTTTGCGCTCGACGCCTTTTGCCTTGTCAGTATCCGAAGATTGTATCACTCAGTCTTGACACTACCAGTGTTGTCTATCACTGCATGACTTTTTTCAACAGACTGAAGCTACATTAACTGTTGACCTAATTGCAGCCCACCAGTGTTACTGACTTACTGTTCCTGTTGACTCGCCTATCGCTGTGTTGGTTCCATCGTCTTTTAAACGGCACCTGACCATCTCATGGTGAACATGTCTCCAGAAGTCAGCGCCGTGACCTTCCTATTCATTTTTCGACAGCCGCTTTCTAAAGAGAACGTTTGCGAGCTGTCACCAACTATTAACGGTAAATCGACCACTAAATGGATAAAAAGTGATCGAAATCACCAAAAATCGGTAATTTTGACAACGAAATTATTGCATTGCCATTCAAAATTTTTAGGTTGAAAGCATGGAGCCCCCAACCTCCAATAGTGCCCCCCTCCAATAGTGCCCCCCGGGTAAGGCAAGGTTGAAATAAACAATAGTGGGCGGGGGCACTATTGGAGAATTACGGTAATTGGAGGATTTTGGTACGGTGTAAATGTAATGGTTCGCTGTACTTAATCGGGATTCACCAGATTCAACTTCAACAGCCAAGATCGCTCTCACTCTACCGGCGATCGACTGGACTTCGACTGCGCGAGAAGAAGAGGGTAAGACCAGAGAGGAAACACACTTTCTTCCAGTGATTGACTCGACAAGAGGCGCAGCGCTGCGGGAACGGGCAATAACAGCCCCAAACCGGTCCGTCGCGCCCCCTCTTTCCGATCAATGCGTCTGACAGCGCCGTCGGCAACCAACGGACGCCAGCCGACCGGAATTCTGCGCGGACCGCCTGATTCGTAGGGGAACGTCACGACACGATTTTCTGTCGCTTTGCGTGTTTATCGTTGCCTTCCGAATTGCTGTATACCGTATTTTTTATTTGTTTTCCCGCCTTCTGTTTACAGTCTCAATACAATTCAAACATTCTTTCTTTATTTTGTGTTCGATTCCCAAGGCGAGCGATATGGCTGACACCGGTTTTGTCAAGTTTTTGGAGTCGGCGAAACCCGCGGAAAAACTGAAAGAATTCAAAAACTGCGCGGATATTCTAAATAATTTGAAGAGCGACAATTCAGACAAGGCCGTTCGCTCGTTTCTCGAGAGTTTCGAAAAATTTGCCCGGTATTTTATGTATTTAAATTTTCTATCGGGGTTTAGAATTTTTATCCGATCCTTTAGGCTCACGAAGTATGTCACACCCAGTGAAATTCACGCCGTTTCCTACGGGTTTTTGCTCCAGGCACTGGAGTCGCTCACAAAATTCGCTTTGGAAAATGACAAAAAAGAATACGCAAATTTGCTGACGAATTTGGAGTATTTGAACAAGCGGCTGGACGCCCAGAAGCTGCACAAGCTGATTGGCGATCAGCTGAGAAATCCCGTCAAAAATGTGGGAAAGTAATTTTATCGCTTGACATTAAAAATGATTAAATTTTTTTTTTGAAGAAATACGTGCCCTGCATGGAGAAGCTGTTCAAGCGCAAGGAGTACCTCAGGGCGCTCGAAATATGCACGATTCTCGTCAAGTACTTGGGAAAGGTGATTTTGCTTTTGGGCTTGGATTAATGTACTATTTGCAAAAAATACCAATTTTTTTTTGCCTATATCTGTGAGAGAGCAGTCTATAAAAATTGCACGCGTCTTATTTTGCAGCGCGCAATATGGTATTTTATTTTGCTAGTTCCAGTGTTGCCTAAGCAATTTTCAAGTTTTTTTAATTATTTTTTTTTCAATTGACTTAGGAGCCATCATTGGTGCCAAATGCATGTAATGATACTTTTAGCCATATTAGAGTGTCAAACACGAGTAACTCTGCTTCCCTAAAGCATTTAAACTGGAAAAAAGTTACTAGAATTTTTTTTTTGAAACTTTAAATTCTGCAACCCTGGCTAGTTATCGCCATAAACTGTGCAACATTATTTTCGTAAAAAATGTTCTGTTTGTGTTTTTTTCCTTACGCGCTACGTGTTTGTACAGACTCTGCACGTGGGCAGTAGTCTGACGAATTCGCTGTGCGGCGTCATCGCCAAGTGCTTCCGCTGCCGCGACGAGCGCGTCAGCGCCGCGACCTTCGACAGCTGGACGCACATGGTCCACAACGTGGCGTTGCACCACGCCTGGAGCTCCAAAGGAGGCCAGGGCACAGGTGGGGCTTGGTTGTGTGTGCGTGTGTGTGTGTGTGTGCGTGCGTGCGTGTGTGCGTGTGTGTGTGCGTGTGTGTGTGTGTGTGTGCGTGTGTGTGCGTGTGTGTGTGTGTGTGTGTGTGTGTGTGTGTGTGTGTGTGTGTGTGTGTGTGTGTGTGTGTGTGTGTGCGCGCTGGCTTCTGTGACCGCGGGAGCCTCTCCTCTCCACCGAAAGGGAAGCCCTCAGTCTAGTGGCTTCGTCAAGAATCGAACCCGGGCGCTTGCGCGCACGAGGCCGATTCTTTGCCACTAGGCCATACGCTGCCTTTCAGAGGAGCAGTTCGTGACGCAGCGTCTGGAGCTGATGCTGGAGGTGGTGTTGAACGCGCCCTGCAAGTCCGATGGCGTCGCCCTGCGCAAGCTCCACACCTGGTGGGCGCTGGTGCAGTCCCTGGCGGACCGTCTGGAAGAGAACTTTGTCAAGGTAGGGTACACACACCGGTTTAGTTTGCGTTTTTATTGGTTTTGCGGTTAATTGAGAGCTGTAGAATTAGTTGAGAGCTGAAAGAATTGTCTATTTTGCAGGAGCCCGCCCGAGAGCCCCCCCCCACCCAGAAACCATTGATTCCAGCCAGCCGGCCCCAGGACCTGGCTGGAACTGACTGGGTCTCATCTCTATCTCACTAGCAGCGGTCGATTGTGACCAGAGAGAGGGGCCCCCCCCCCCGCTGCCGGATCGTTTCGCGGCCCACAACAGACAAACAAACAAACATTCCTTGTTTGCACTGCGCGTGCGCCGTCTAGTATGTCCCGTGAGGAGCTCAAGCGACCGGGTGTAGTTGGGAGGTGCTTTAGATTGTCGACTTTTGTAAAAGTGCAGAGAGTGTCAAAACACTTTCTGCACTTTCTCTCGCACATGCGAATGCGTGCTGTGTTCCCTCTTTTTAGGTCTGCTTTCCGCTGCTGCGGTTCTGCACTGGCGGCTCCACGGACCGAGGTCTGTGTTGTCTCAGTTTTTTTTGTCAATTTCCCCAATAAATACTCTGTCTAGACACCACGGAGGGACAACTGGCTGGCTCGGAAGATGCGTACAGTATTCCAGAGTGGCTCCGGCAGGAGGCGTGTATTCGCAAGGCGCTCAAACGTCAACAGACATTCCCCTCTGTGGAAGTGGTGGTGGGAGAGGTGGTCGCCAGGTTTCTCAGCATTCCCGTCTCCTTAGAACCGGCGCTGGGTGCGTGTCCAGCTCTCCGCTCATGCACGCACGGACACGCACGCACGCACGCATCGGCACGCACGCACAGGCACGCACGCGCGCACGCACGCACCGCCACGCACGCACGTCACGCGCGCGCGCACTTGCTAGCACGGGCGCACGCACGTGGACGCGCGCACTGTCACGCACGCACCGGCACGCACGCACGCACAGACACGCACGCACGCTTTCAGAGCCTCTAAGGGTGCCCTGCATTCGGCAGTGGGCGACCTTTGCCACTTTCGCCGCCTACTTTACGCAGTGCCTTCGAAGGTGGACACAGCGCAACGTCGACGTCTGCGAAGGCACGACGAGTTATATTATTATTTAGTAGTTAATTAGACTGAATTTTTAAGGGTCTTTTTTGCAACCAGAAACATCACACTGAAGTGTTTTCCCTTTGCGGGGTTTGGCTACTTTTCGAAACATTTCCGCACTAGATGGCTATTTTGCTTGAATATTTCTAGAGAAATCTGTGATGAAGAGTGTTGTTTCCAAGCGATGAAATTTAAATAAAATGCTTGCAAATTTTGTTTAGGTCGCGTACTGGAGTTGGCACCGGAGATATGGAACCGCTTGTCATTTCTACTGGTGGATTTCAAGGTGAAAATGCCAGCCGAAAGCAAAGGGGAATTTTCGAAAAAATTCTCCGAATTGCTGGGCGAATTTCTGCTCTTCGCCCACGAATTGCCGGACAAGAACGGCGATTTGTTTCTGGTGGGTTGCGAGGTTTTTTTTAGGTGTTCAGCTAGATACAACTGCTGCAAATTGCATGAGGTAGTGGGCTAGCATTTAGAGAGGGGGTTAATTCTAAGATGGGGGTTGTCTAAGGGGGGGGGGTGGGCGCAAATTCGAAGATTAGAAAGAAATGTCACGGCTGCGATCTAGACTTCTTTGGCCTGTTTCGTCCGGCCGCTAGTTGGTCACGTCGAAGGCGAGAAGATCGAAATTGGAACTTCGAAAATTCTCTCGGAAAAGTTGAAAAATTCACCAACTTTTGCC
Organism: Paralinhomoeus sp. GSCO2_6; assembly: GCA_030248085.1. Lineage (NCBI taxonomy): Eukaryota > Metazoa > Nematoda > Chromadorea > Monhysterida > Linhomoeidae > Paralinhomoeus > Paralinhomoeus sp. GSCO2_6. The sequence goes on along the minus strand of JASAMY010003550.1, from coordinate 43,350 downwards.
GAATTCGCCGACGGAATCCGGCAGCAGACGAGCCTCGCCCTAATCCTGGCCAAGGTTCTGCAGGGGAAATGGCAGAGTTTGGCCAAGGATGTGGACACGATGACTAGGTGACGGTTTGCAATTTTGTTTTCCTGGGATCTACTTGGGTGATTGTGACTTGTTCTTCTGTAGGTTCGAATCGGAATCGCCGAGTAATGAGTCGTATTATCGTATTATTACCCCGAGCGAAACTGCGCGTGCGCGCGCTCACGCACATGCACGTGCACGCACGCGCGCTGGCATGGGCCGCACACACACACGCACGCACGCACGCACGCACGCACGCACGCACAATTTCTTCAGATGCTCGAAGCTGGTGAACGACTTGGCACAGAGCCTCGTGCGGTCGTCGCCTCCCGTCGGTGGAACGTTCGAGAAAGCCGTCGAACTTTGCTTTTTGCGCAACTTTTGCGAATTTCTCGAGATCTTCACGACTTTCGCCGGCGATGTACCGATCGCGGCGGCTCTCTCGATTTGGGCCGACCTCTCGCAGCAGTTCCTCAGCCACACGCAGAAGGTGATGTTGTTTTTTGTGGGTTTTTGGATGGGATTTGTGCGATTTTTTTTTTGATTTAGACTGACATTATCGATTTGGGAGACGATTTCAAGCACAACTTTCGCACCAGCCACGCGCTGCTGTTGCTGCCCCTGCGCGTCTGCCACGACGTGCCTAATTCGGTAGGCTTTTTAAGGCGGAATTGGGCAGTGTTTTTAGGCGGAATCTTTTGCCTCGAACTTCCGTTGAACATCAACAACCAAATTCGTGCTAAAATGCGCTGTAAATAATACGTTTGTAATATACAGGGTGGGCCAAAAAAAACCGCCCCCTAATCGATTTAGAGATTGGCTGGACCGATTCTGATGAAAATTGGAATACAACATATGTACTGGACCTAATAGAAGCAGGTTTGCAAAGTTTCGGCTCATTTCATCCACAATTTCACAGATTTTGTGACTTCCTCATGCTTGTATTGAATTGTCCGAAACTGTCATCAATGGTGCAAACAAACGATAATCACATGTAGCACATGTAGCGAAGTTTTGATTGCGATTTTGTCTTCTTTTGACATAGGCATTTTTAAAACATGCTGCCACAATTTTTCAACCGCCATATTTTCAAATTTTCGAAAAATATTCGTTCAGCATCTTCATTGGCTACATCCAAGGGAAAGGCGGGCCAAGATCAAAGAAATACAACATTGTTTATGAAATGAGCCGAAACTTTGCAAACCTGCTTCTATTAGGTCCAGTATGTTGTATTCCAATTTTCATCAGAATCGGTCCAGCCAATCTCTAAATCAGTAGGGGGGCGGTTTTTTTTGGCCCACCCTGTATGTTTGTAGCGTTTGCTTTTGAACGTAGGCATCGCATTCACTGTCTGTATCTCTAACTGGACCTTTTAAAATTTTGCGTACCGCTTCATTTTATGAAGTTTTGTTGCGTTTGCGCTGTAGGGGTAAGGGTTCTCTCTGTATGGTGGACTGACGTAGTGATGTGCTGCGCCTTGGTTCCTCTCAGCAAAAATGTTCCGCTCTATCTATTTAAAATTCCGTTTGATCCGTGATGAATGTTCGCAATAGTCTTCTATGCCATTATGTGTGCCTCTCTATGTTGTCGTTGTTGTTGTCGGAATTGGGGCAACGCTAGGACGCCGTCAATGCTCATATAGCACCCATCTCTGTGACACCTTCCCGTCTACAGCCGCATGATTAGCCACAGACATTCGGAATAGCGCCATCTGTAATCTAGGGCAGCGACGGCACCAGAACATCCATTGAGAAGGAAGTCCTCGATCTAGTGGCTCCATCAAGAGTCGAACCCAGACACCGTGCCGGCGCAAGAGGCCGATTCTCTACCACTAGGCCATACGCTGCCCTAATGTATGCATATTCTAGGTGGACGTAAACGACGTGTGCTTCAAATGGCGCACCGCGTTTGAAGAGGCGCAAAGGTGCGCGCTGCTCTGCGCGACAACCACGGAAAACACACTGATCTATGAGCTGCTGGAGAAATTGGCCGGCTTGAGTGTGAAATTTGAGGTATTCTTTTCTTTTCAATTTGAACCCTATAATTAGCCCCGGGGGCTCATTGTTCCCTACGAGCCGTTGGAGAGTGCATCCCTACCCGGGTCTGGAAGAGTGGGGGGAGGGTAAACGGCCGAATTCTGGGGGGGGGGGGGGTGTCTGGAGCAAAAAGTGGGGGGGGGGGGGGTAGCCGGCCATTTTTTTTGAGTTATACTGGTACATTTTGGTCAAAAATGGGTATAAATAGGGTCTAAACAGTGTTATTTAGTTGTTTTGTGGTCATATAGCACTGAAATACACCAACATTTACTCACTTTTATCGTTTTAGACTGAGTGAAAATCCCTTGGGGAAATTCTTGGGGGTGGAGGGTTAGGGGGGGTGGGGGGGGAGAGTTGGAAAAATTCTACGGGGCCCCCCCCCCCCCCCCCGTTACAGGTATGGGAGAGTGTGACAATTATGGTGGGGTGGGAATAATTATGGGGTGGAGGGCTTATAAACTGGAAGGGTGGATGTGTGGGGAGCTTTGTTGGCGCAAAGGCGCGTGGAGGCGATTTTTAAAGGAAAAAGACGCTGCACACATACATTGGTACACTCTAACACACTCTCACACAGTCTCACATGCACATACATGTACATACATACACATACGCGACCATACACACACCCAGACTTGGAAAATTGTGCCTCTCAGACGATGGTCGATTTAGGGAGGGGCGTAATTATAGGGGGGCTGGCTTAGAAACTCAAAGAGGTCTTAGGAGGGTGTATAATTATAAGGGGGTAATTATTGGTGCTACGGTAATGTCGTGAAATTGGTATTGTGCATTTTTCAGGGGATGTCTTGGTGGAGGGGCATGGTTTCGAAACAACACACAAAGCAACAAGGGACTGCCAAAAATATGCGGTGTTATCATCACTGATCATACAGTGGCAATTGCTAGTCAATGAAGGGAGTATAACTCTCCAAAATTCACTCCTTAGTTCAGATCGCAGGGAAAACGGATTCGATTTTAGGCATTCGCATTTGAACGCATGGATACTGCAGTCACTGTCGAAGTAAAGCTGTTGTTGTTAGAAGGAACACTGTTCTAAGGGGTCGCAAAATTCAGAGGGAAGGGCGCTCAAATCAAATCAAACGGGTTTTGACAGTTGATAGTCTATGCAAAATTGAATCTATTGATTCAATAGATGTAATTAATTAAGCAATTGGTGTAATTTTTTGGAAATTCTTTAGGACGAGTGCTGTCGGCAGCTGCTGACCGCCTGCTGTTTGACAATGGCGAAAACGGTGGAATATTCGAAAGTTGGAAAAGAAGCTCTGAAAGGTTTTGTTTTATTTTAAATTAGGTCTTGTGCGTTTAGGTATTGAGTTCAGTTTTCCATCGTACATTAAAGTACAGCGCCTGTAACATGTTTTCGATTTTCTTTGTCCATGATCCTTTTCTGATTTTGATTTTCTTTTTCAAAATTTGTTATTTTTCAGATGAAAGCGCCGCCCCCTCGCAGCGGGGTCGCAGAGGCGAATTTCTGCCGCTGGGCGACCTGCACTTTTTGATCGACGTTTTGTTGGGCGTTTTTCGATTTGAGAAGCCGTCACTGGAGCCTGTAAGCTTTTTACTTTACAATTTCTGCGCACGCACGCAAAGATACGCACGCATGCACGCGCGCACGCGCGCACGCGCGCACACCCACACACACACACACACACACACGGACGCACGCACGCAAGTTTATTTTCGACTTTCAGGGTCGTTTCACGGCGTCGATCCTTCAAAACCTCATGGAAATCGTTCGCTTCCTTTTTGACGGACTGAAGACCGAAGCGACCATTGCGGTTCTGATCAAAGAGAAACTTCTGGAAAGTCTTTCCGATTATTTTCCTTTATTTGGCGACCGCAACTCCAAGTTCTACTCGAGAGCCAGCCTCCGAGAGGTTCGGAATTGAAATCTATTTTTACTATTTTTTTAATAATTTTATGGATATTTTTAAACGTATTTTCCAGGCGGAATCCCTGATTGAGACAGCGTATGGCGCGTTGAGAGCTGTCTACAAGGGCCCGTTCGACCGAGAGGTTCTGGAGAATTTGACGAATTTTCTCAAGAATACGCTGAATTTTCCCAAACTTCGACTGCGCAATCTGGCCGTGCAGTTCTGGAACGAGTCTTTTGGGTCGCGCAGGAACCTGAGCATCGCCGACGACGCCCTGCTGTGAGTGCGTGCGTGTCTGTGCGTCTGTGTGTGTGTGCTTGTGTGCGTGCGTGCGTGCGTGCCAAAGTATTCCCAAAATCCCAAAAAATAGCGAAAAAAAAATAAAAATTACAGCGGCGTTCTCGCACTGACGGACCGTCGGCAGCAGAGCGGCGTCGTCAAGTTGCTCTACAACTGCGCGACGCCTCTCTGTCGAGGCTCGGCAGGCTCGGCAGGCGCTGTCGGCGACGACGAGAAGCAGAACAACGCCGCTGACGGTGGTGCCAATGTCGTCAAGAAATTCTCGACGGAACCGCAGAAATCCGGCAGATTCGACATCGACAGCCAAGTCGCCCTGCCGACGCTCGACGCGGAGGAGGTGCGCATATTTTTTTTGCGTAAAATGTAATCGGTTTAACGCGTTGCAGTCAGTGTCATACATGTAACTTGGGGGGGGGGGGGGGTTGCCCCCACCCCCAGGTCAAATGTTGCCCCCCCAACCCTCCCCCCCTCCCCCCGAATTTTTCTAGAGTTTTCCAACTTGTCTACAACTGTAAAAAGTAGTGTATTTTTCGTCTTTTTCAGTGTTTTTACCCTAAAAGAGCTAAAAAAACGCTATTTATAGCCTATTTTAGCCTATTTTGGACCAAAAAGTGCCTATTTAGACACTATTTATCTACACTTTTTACCCTCTGACACCCCTCCGTCTTCAAATCTGCTTCCCCCCCACACCCCCCCAGAATGGTCTCCGACCCTTCCCCCCACTTCAAAAACCCGGTTACATGTATGGTCAGTGTAAAGTCGAGTGGTTGAACTGGTGTCCCCAGCAGTTCAGGCCACTACTTTATACAATCACTACCTGTACCTTGGGCGGGGGGGGGGGGTACCTACAAAAACCATCCATACACACTAGCGGATCCAGGCGGGGGGGGAGGGGGTCTCCCCCTCCTGTCAGCTCAGATTTAGGGGGGGAAGGAGGGGGAGAGATCAGGGGGAGAAGAAGGAAAGAAGGGCGAACACAAGGAAAAATTTTACGCTTTCCTTGGATTAAGGCACTCAAAAAGCGCAAAATTTTTGCCTGCGGCGCTGTGGTTCTCTTCCAAGTCACGTTTGACTCATAAGGGAGCTAAAAAGTCCCGACATTTTTATCTATTCCATAGTAGTGTAGTTTGTGCGGTGAAAAAATTGACCTTCTCCCCCCTCTGTCAGCAAATCCTAGATCCGCCAGTGTCCATACATTGAAGCTTCCAAATTGTAGCCCTCTTTATAACTCCCCACACCCCCATGCTATTACCCTTCCTAAGGCTCGAATGCAGTAATTGGCCTACAAGGTAGCTAATTAGATGGTTTGCTGTAAGTAATTTACAGACATGTTATACAAACAATGCGTCTTGTGATTGGTTTCCATTGAATTGGCTCAATTTATATATAACTAGTGTGAAACAGTTTTCCATCAAAAACATGGGAAATCGATTAATTTGTTTCTCACCCAATATCTGTTTTCGCACCACAGTAGGAAACCACGTTCTGAACATGCCAGATTGTCGGCGTTGCGAATGAGGCTTAAATTAGGCTTTTCTTTCAGGCGCTCAACATTCCCCTAGCCACAACGCCTAAGGCCAACAAGCAGGCCTATCGCTCGCCGCTCCGTACGACATTTGCCAGGGAATTGTTGGAAAGTGAGAAAAAGGCCAAGAAAGAAAAGGAGCAGCTGCAAAAAAGCCAGGAAAAGGGCAAGCGAGCCAAGACAATCGAGTCGGACGATTCGCAAACGGTATGAAAAAATCTTCTTACGAATCTTCTTACAATCTTTCTTACAAATGCGCCATGTGTATGTGTTGCTGGGTTTGTGGGTGAGCAGTAATCTTGCGAACGTCTTGCTGTACGTGCATGATGGCTCGTTCGAATCCCCTCGACTCGAGCTCGAGGTGGTTTAATGCTAATCGATTTCGCGATATGCAAATCCGTACAGTAGCTGTGGCGCATTTTCAAATATTGTCTCATAGATTAACAGTACCAAACGAACTTCGCCTGGATGAATTGTATATCAAACAACTCGCCTCGACGTCACGAGTAGAGATGGTTTTTGAAAAAAATCGGCCGTTTTTTTTATTAAAAAAAAAATTTTTCTTTTCTAAATTAAGACACGCTTTTTGTAAAAACCAACCAGCAGGTTCAACCAGAGGGTGGCACAATCCCCGAATTATTTTTTGATTTTTTTGAAAAAAATGTTTCTAGACCAGAATCTGATGGGGATTCCAATGATCAACTCGAAATTTTGATTTTCGCTCCGCAACTTTTTTTATGCGCAAAAACCGTTTTTTGGCTCAAAATTTTTGGTACTTCAGCTTGTTTTGCATGTGGTTTCTGCAAAACCGGTTTGCACACCACAAAACCCAGTTCAGATGAAAGCCCGATTCATTCTGCGTCGAACGAGCTATGAATCGTCGGATTTCGGGCATACGTCTAGATCGAAAAATCCACTCAAACTTGTCGACTGAGTGGCGAAAGTCGACTTGCTGGGAATCTAGCATTCTTTATAGTTCTTGTTGGCCTCACCCCAGACTAAAGTCTTGCGTGGTCGCATGTGGGCACGAAACGTCGGCGAATTTCCCGAGTTAGACTATACCCCAAAATATGGTCTGTATTGGCGTACTGCAATGCAAGCGTTACGTTGTGCATGTTTCCCCATTGCCCTAGCATCTTGTTTCGCATGTGGTTTCTGCAAAATCGTTTGCACACCACAAAAACCAGTTCGGATGAAAGCCCGATTCATTCTGCGTCGAATGAGCTATGAACGGTCGAATTTCGGGCATACGTCTAGATCGAAAAATCCACTCGGAGTTGTCGACTGAGTGGCAAAAGTCGACTTGCGCTGAATCAACAGTCAGTTGGTGCGTGAAATACAGCGCCACCAGCGAAATCAGGGTGTACGCGGCAGCGTACAACCCTAATATGTGAGCACTTCCTCAATGCGGTTTGTTGAATTTTCAGTCGCTTATAACTCTTGATTGCCTGAACGGATTGTGGCGAATGATAGCTCAAAAGAACCGCCTTCTAGACCGGAATCGAATGAGCCGTCCGCGTTTTGGTACTCGAACGCGTTAAGACAAATTGTACAAAAATGTTCCAAAAAAGTGGTGTTTTTTTTTCATGTTCTGCACACACTTTTAGGGTCGCCGCTTTGGAACGCTACTGTTGATTGGGACGAAACTTGGCGTGAGCACGTAGTATATGATGGCAATTTTGTGCCCCTAGGTAAATTTATCTAGGTGCTTCGGATCTATAGTTATGGCCGATTTGGTCATTTTTCGAAACATAGTCGTTTTATTTTGGCCAAAACCCGACAAGAGTAAAAGTCGAAAAAAAGCCGAGTAAACCCCCAAATGTTTTTTGATTTTCGTGAACAGCTTTACAAAGAATGTCTGGGGCGCTTGCATGACATTTGAAATTCTAACCACATAATGAGATATTGGGTACCAAAATTTCGGCAAATCCGACCAAAAAAAGTTTGTGACCTATAGGCGCTTCAACCGTTCGTGACACCGCTGTGCTGTAATGGCAAAAGTTAATCGTACGGACTTGGAATAGGTTACTTTCGACAAATGGGAGCGCTCCGATGCCCGTGTCTCTGTCAGCGCTCTTCGAAAGGCCATTTTTTAGGTGTTTTGTTCCAAAAGTTTGTTAGCTATAGACGCTTCAACCGTTCGTCGCAGAGCTGTGCTGTAATGATGAAAGTTACTCGACTGGACCTGGAATAGGTCACTTTCGACAATGGGAGCGCTCCGATTTCTATGTTTCGCAGCTCGACCCTCTTGGCGCACCCCCATTTTGGGCAAAATTTGGAACTATGATCGTGCATTATTTTTCATTTCCTGAACGAATTCTGGCGCGTGATAGCTCAAAAGAAGCGCATTCAAAGGGGGAATCGATTAAGTCATAACACGCTTCCATACGCTTGTGCATTACCGAGAAGTTTTTGGAGATGGCAGGACCCACTTTACATAACAAGCTTCTTGGTTCGTCGCCCACTCGCGCCTGCATCAATTGGACGGAAACCTCGCAGGCATCTATGCTCCACATCAAAAAATGAAATCGCCGGAGGGACTCTTGCTACATGCCAGCTATGGTTTACTGGGCACATTCTTCTTTTTACCATGTTCCCTAAATCAAGAGGTCGCTGGTTCGAATCCCAGTAACGCCTGCCTGTGCCTTTGCACGTGTCCCCTTGGGAAACCCATCAGCGTTGCTTTACTGCAGTGTCTCCAGTCCATTCCACATGTTTTGTCTCTTTTCTAGGTTCTTTTACCAGAATTTTGGTAATTTTTTGAGCTGGGAAAAATATTTATGGACGAATGCTCGCTACAGCCCCTGATACATGAAAATGACACATCTGCACACCCGCACGCACGCACGCGCGCGCACGCACGCACGTACGCATGCACGCACGCACGCACGCACGCACGCACGCACGCACGCACGCACGCACACACGCACGCACAATGTGTACAGTGGTACACGCTTTTCATAAGCTTTATGGTGCAACACTGAGCATGCGTCCGTTCTGGTCTGCTGCTGTGGGTTTGTATGTGTGTTTTTGATTAATCTTTCTTTTACGAAAAAACACTGTATTAAGGAAAATTTTGCAGGTGGCTGCAAAAAAAAGAGAATATGTGACGCTCCTTTAGGCCCAGTTTGAAAAAGCGCGGTATTAAAAGTAGCCACTTCATCAGATGATCAACTTCAGTTTGGACAAACCGTGTATAATCGAACCAAGCGCAGCAACACGTCACATATTCGGCGTTTGTTGTGCGAGCCATCGCACACAGCCACAACACTACCACTATCAATCCACCCTCACAAACTCTTTCATCTCTCTGACGATGCGCATCATTCATTAGGCATCGTATGGATGCACAGGGCACACAGCCAAAGATTCTGCATAAATAATTTCGCTACCCTGCCCATCTTAAATTTTTAATATGTGGCTTGCCCTTACAGTAAGTGATATGCACCATCAATTCACGATCTTGAGTACCAAGTACATTGTATACCCTACATTCAATCTTTGATTCTCGTTCATCTTTGTTCCGCTTCTGTTAGCCTGTGCCTATGGACGGACGGAACTGCCATGTGTAGACGTCCAGTCAAGGACAAGGCCCGCTCTCGTCTCTGAGTCCAAGGAATGAAAGGCCTCGGTCCTCATGCAGCCTGGACTGCCTTTCCAGTGATCCAAGCGAGCACAACAAACGCCGAATATGTGACGTGTTGCTGCGCTTGGTTCGATTATACACGGTTTGTCCAAACTGAAGTTGATCATCTGATGAAGTGGCTACTTTTAATACCGCGCTTTTTCAAACTGGGCCTAAAGGAGCGTCACATATTCTCTTTTTTTTGCAGCCACCTGCAAAATTTTCCTTAATTATATATATTTTGACAATAATACTGCTCACAGACCTGAAACCACTTCCTGGTGCATGGCGATTGCATTTAGCATGGTATGTACCGTGATGCTGCTTTTCTGGCAGGATTGACTGACTCTGGGGTGGGGGGGGGGTGACCTGCAGGCCGTGAGGCACAGTCGAGCAGACAACGGACGTGAAGCGATGATGACGACGTAGTACTAGAAGGCATGGGAATCTGGCGCTAGCCCAGCCTCACGTCCATCGCGAGCAAGGTGCTCGTGACGACCAGGGTTGCATAAAAAAAAAAATTCAAGTTTTTTTTTTAAATTAAAAAAAAAATTTTTTTTTTAAAAAAAAATTTTTTTTTTTAAATTGACTTAGGAGCCATCATTGGCGCCAAATACCTGTACTATAAGATACTTTTAGCCTATTCGAGTGTCAAACACAAGTACTAGTGCTTCCCTAAAGCCTTTAGAAGCGTATTTAGCATCGTTTTAGTCAAATGGTGACAAAGCCGCTGCCTCTAAATGGTCGTGTACGGTATCGCACTATGTTGGGAACCAGTTGGGAACCCCAAAAAGAGCTTGGTTTTGGTGCTAATAAGCAAGTTTATGCATGAATAACTACTAATTGTACCATCTAAACACCATTTAAACGCCTTTTTGCCACTCAAAAGCTAAATTTTACCCAAAAACAGAGAAATTTTTTTTTTTTAATTTAAAAAAAAAAATCCAACTTTTTTTAAAAAAAAAAAAAAATTTTTTTTTTTAAAAAAAAACTTTTTTTTTTTAATTGTGCAACCCTGGTGACGACTGCCAGCTCGGCGCCCTCCAGGCGCAGGCCTCTCCATCACTGGCTTGGCGGCGATAGTACATCAGGCACGGGCAGTGTCTTTTTTGTTCTCAACAAACCCTTTGTGACAGGTCGGTCAACTGCAATTGACAAACACGGTCAATCTTGAGGCCAAAAAATGGTTGTAAGCTGTAAAGCCCGAAGCGCCATTCTCTGTGTATGTGTAGTGAAAAAACGCGAACTGGCGTACATACATGTACAACTTATTTTAGTGTACAACTGTACTTATTTCTTGGGATGGGCCGGGCCTGCATATTGAGCAGTTGGATGGGCTGGGCTGGGCCCATACCTGTAACCGGGAATTGGACCTGGGGGGGAGGATTCGGGCACTTTCTGGGGGGGGTGGGTGGGGTGAAAATCTGGAGGAGGAGGGGGGGGGGTCTGGGCAGAAAAAATAGGCAATTTTTGGTCTATTTTTAGTCAAAAATACACTGTAAAAACCTGAAAATAGGTACTTCTTAGTCAAAATACACTGTAAATAACGCAAAATAGACACTTTTGGGTCGATTCTTGCTAAAAAACACTGTACAAAACGCATTTATTTTGCATTATAGTATGTAGTAGAAAGTTTCCAAAAAGTCTGGGGGGGGGGTCTGGGTGGGGGTTCAGGACAACCTGGGGGGAGGGTTGGGGAGGGTGTGGGTAGGGTCAAACTCAGCACCTGGGTGGAGGGAACCCCCCCCCCAAACCCCACCCCAGTTACAGGTATGGCTGGGCCTGTGCCGTGTTCTTTACACATGGGTCGGGCCGGGCTGGGCTGGACTATCTGGTGGGCTGGGCCGGGCCAAGATCTTCAGGCCCATGCTCATCCCTACTACCTACACACCACCCAGTTACACATATGGGACATCCTGCAATAATTGCGGTTCCCATGGTCATGCGGGGTGACCCCCCACTATTCTTCCATCGCTCACTCAATCCCCAATCCCCTGAACCCCAGAATTTTTTCAAAGGATTTTCACCCTGTCTAACATTTTGTCAAATGTCCCCCTGCTCCAGAGTCCACCCCCTCCCACTCTCCAGTTGACCTGACCCGGTTGCAGGTATGTCTCCAATTTCCCCAGTTTGGACGAAAAAGTTGAGAGAACACTGAGGGGTGTAACATGGGACATGGCTACCCTCTCACTTTTTGCTCCAGAGACCCCCCCCCCACCAAAAGGTGCCATTTACCTCCTCCCCCACTCCAGACCTCATTACAATTATGCCTCAGACCCATACAAGGTCTGGCGAGTGGGGGGGGGGGTCAAAATTGGGTGTGGGTAGATATTCTGAATTGGAACGAATATTTTTGGTTGAACTTTTTTTCTTTTTTTCTCTAAACTTTATTTTTCACGACAACCACCTGACACAGCACAATGGCCGTTAACTGAATCATCAGATCACAGGGCGGCGCCGCATACATAACAGTGGGCATTGTTCTGCCACGAGGCAAGGTGGGCCCCCACCTGGTACTGATTTTTGGCCGAAGCCACGGTACAGCCCAAAACTGGAGCAGTGGTTTAAACCCCTTGCCCAAGGGGGTAGCCGTGGCCTTACCCAGCAAGGAATCGAACCCCCAACCTCGCGGTCAGGAGTCCAACGCCTTGCGGACTACGCCACAGCCCCACAGGTTGAAAGCATTTTTGGTCAAGACAAGGTCAACATGCATTGCATTTTTAGCGGTTGTATGAGCATACCGCAACCTATGATAAGAGCGCCTCTTAGAGGCCATCAGAAGTTATAAGCGCTCACCCTATGGTAAGCGCACCCCCCCCCCTCTTCATAATTACCACCGCCTCTCACAATTCGCACCACACCCCTGTAGTCTGGGATGATCGATCCCCCGCAGAACTATAGACAATTCTAAATTCCCAGCAAGTCGACTTTTGCCACTCAGTCGACAACTCCGAGTGGATTTTTCGATCTAGACGTATGCCTGAAAATCGACCGTTCATAGCTCATTCGATGCAGAATGAATCGGGCTTTCATCTGAACTGGGTTTTGTGGTGTGCAAACCGGTTTTGCAGAAACCACATGCAAAACAAGCTGCTAGGGCAATGGGGAAACATGCACAACATAACGCTTGCATTGCAGTATGCCAATACAGACCATATTTTGGGGTATAGTCTAACTCGGGAAATTCGCAGACGTTTCGTGCCCACATGCGACCGTGCAAGACTTTAGTCTGGGGTGAGGCCAAGAAGAACTATAAAGAATGCTAGATTCCCAGCAAGTCGACTTTTGCCTCTCAGTCGACAACTTCAAGTGGATTTTTTTATCTAGACGTATGCCCCAAATTCGACCGTTCATAGCTCATTCGACGCAGAATGAAACGGGCTTTCATCTGAACTGGGTTTCGTGGTGTGCAAACCGGTTTCGCAGAAACCGCAAGTGAAAAACCTCAAAATTCTGATCCAATCAAATTTTCAATGCGTGTTTTCATATTTGTGCGTAAATATGACTTGCACCATTTCTGCACCAAAAAGACGCGCAATTTCACGGGGATTCCGAATATGCCTTTAAGTTTCAGTTTCGAGCTCGAAATCGCAAGTTACCAGTCAAAAACGGAAGTACCAACAATTTGGAGCCAAAAAACCGTTTTTTGCGCATAAAAAAAGTTGCGGAGCGAAAATCGAAATTTCGAGTTCATCATCGGAATCCCCATCAAATTCTGATCTAGAAACATTTTTTTCAAAAAAATCAAAAAATAATTCGGGGGTTGTGCCACCCTCTGGTTGGTTTTTACAAAAAGCGAGTAAAAAGGAGGGTTCAGGCGATGTAAGGTGCCATATATTAGTGTAAATATACATTGTAGAGGGTGTTTCAGAGCTATTGTGATCTACAAAAGCATTGAATGGCCATACAAATACGTAAATAGCTTGCTTTACACCCACAGGTACCCAACAATGTACAATGGTATGTACAATGTACAACATATATACAACACAGGGAATGTGGTGGCATGTACCTATGTCCATATTCTATGCTTAAACGCATAAATGACCATACAAATACATGAATAGCTCGTTTTACATGCACAGGCGCACTACAATGTACAATTGTATGTACAATGTACAACATGTATACCACACAGGTAATGTGGTGGCAACCTATGTCCATATTCAATGCATAAATGCACCAAAGGGCCAAATTTACCACTGTATCAGGCACAATCTTGAAGAGAAGACACAGAACTGGTGAAAAACTAAAGGGAAAACGTAAAATATAGTGAGAAAAACAGAAAAATTTCACTTTTTTTATTAATAAAAATTTTTTTTATTAAAAAAAGAAAGGTCCCATTTTTTTTTATTAATAATTTTTTTTTTAATAAAAAAAAATTATTTTCGAAATTGAAACCATCTCTAGTCACGAGTCATTTGCACATGCTCTCGTACAATTATGCAAATGAATGCTGTAAGTGTGGCACATTGTAGCTCACATTGGAAAATGGCAAGTGAACTGTGCTGTACATAGATGAATTGCATACCAAATGACTTGTTTTGTGACAGTTGCATGTGCTCTCACATGATTATGCAAATGAATACTGTAAGCATGGTACATTGTAGTTTGCCTAATTGTGAGATGGCAAATGAACTGCACATGGATGAATTGCATAGCAAATAACTCGCCTCAGCATTGCAAATCGTGTGCGCATGCTCATGCATAAACATGGAAATGCGTAAGTTCAGTACATTGTAGATTGCAAATTGCACAACTTCCAAACCCACTGCTCATGGATGAATTTACTCCTCAAATCGTTTGCCTTGATGTCACAAGTGCCTTGATTTGGGCCAACAACTGTCAGTGTGGTGAAAGATAGGAAAAAAGTTATGCCAACAATTGTCAGTTAATGTGGTCAACCTTCTGTGATCAACAGAGGAGCACAAAATTTGGGCCACCAACGCCAACAGGGTGCATGCATGCCCTTGTGATCAACAGTGGAAAATAACTTTGGGCCAACAATTGTGAAGGGGGTGCTTGCTCTTGTGATCAACTGAGTACAGAATTTGCACCAACAACTGCCAATGGGATGTACATTCCCCCATGATCAACAGAGGAGAACAGAATTTGGGCCAGTAACTGCCAATGGGATTCATGCCCTTGAGATCAACAAAAGAGAACTGAATGTGAGTCAACAACTGCCAATGGGGTGCATGTTCTTGTGATCAACAGAGGAGCAGGGAGTTTGGGTCTCTCAGTGGTGATATCTGTTTATGGAATACGTGCCCTCCCAACCAAGCTGCACATCTGCTTGCACAATATGATCATGTGCTGTCATATGCAAAATCATTTGCCTTATTTGCCTTATTCCTTAATGTACACATGGTGGGCAAAGGCAGCACATGCCTCTAGTACAGAAAAAAGTGAGCAAAATCATTCTTGTGTGATTGTTAGTATTTCTGATGATGTAATTTAAATTTGTGGCTCAATGCAAAAATGTAAAAGTAAAAAAAAACGATTGCGTTGACCGGGACTTGAACCCGGGCCGACTGCTTGGGAGGCAGCCATTCTACCCCTGAACCATCAACGCGACAAAACATACTCTGAAAAGCAGCCTTATATAGTGTTTGCATATCGCAGCATGTTTGCGAATTGACATAGCTATCTAGGCTTCGACAATTAAATACCATTCTAAAAATTCGAACGTAGTTGTCAGACTAATAAGAAAAACATGAAAAACAACTTTCCCAAACCTGCCCATACTCTAGTGGTGTATAAGAATGCCCAACAAAAGTATTGTAGTTAGAAAGGTTAAAGTTTCACTATTACTGGGCACAGTTGCAAAAATGTAAATGTAATTGGGTAGCCTGTTACTGTCAAAAACGAAGAAAAGGCGAACCGAAAAGGGAAAAGCAAAAGGATTGCGTTGACCGGGAATCGAACCCGGGCCGCCCGCGTGGCAGGCGAGCATTCTACCACTGAACCATCAACGCTTACTCATACGTTGAAAAACCTTCTTTAAGTACGAGCGTGGAACCTCAATTCGTCTGTTGCGTATCGTTTTCTTTTGTTTGTCATCCCATTTGTCGTAAAATGTTATTAACGTATTCCATCGTCTACAATGTACAATGGGACAGTAAAAGCGCATATTCCAGTGTAGTAATGAGGCTAGGCAATTCACAAGAAGGAAAATAAAGGTTTGTAAGCAAAAGTTTCATTTTTAATTACCGAAGCCTGATTACTACTCTGGCGTATGCTTTCGAGCTTTTTGTTGCAGCTATATGCCACTGTACGACGCGTAGCATAGCACAAATTGTTAGTGCACTGGCGGCAAGTGAATATGAAATGGGAAATTGAAGAACGTGACACCAAGCGTTGATGGTTCAGTGGTAGAATGCTCGCCTGCCACGCGGGCGGCCCGGGTTCGATTCCCGGTCAACGCAATTCGTTTTTCTTCCCATTAATCCCATTACCACACAGCTTTTTCTTTTCGTGTAATTCTTACTACCGTCCTTTTTATCCGAAAATGATTTTACATCACATAAGGTCCTTGCAAAAGTGCATAGGTACTGTAGCGAAGTAGAAATTACAACTTTTACCACCCAAGCAGGGTGTGGGCATCGTCGTGTAACATGGGCGCAATAGCATGTGTAGGTGACGCACGTCTTGTAAGTGGCAATTCTGCACTGATACAGTTTTTATGCGCATTTGAAGCTCGTAAGTGAAATAATAATTCGTCCTTGCTCTTGCACAATACAGCTTCAAACCTTGCGCGAGACACATACTGATACTTTGATCTGCGATTGTAACATTGACCTGTAAAAATGGACAGTGCACAATACAGCGTAGGCTTGTCAGCTCTGCCGAACGAAATTTTACTGCATGTTGTTATGGCTGTTTAATTATTGATTTACTTTCAGAGTTACGAGCGAATCGAGCCAAAGAAGCGGCAGAAAAAGATGACGCTGACGGAGCATCAGAAGGAGATTTTGACCAACAGGGAGTGGGCGTTTTGTTGTTAGAGCAATATTAAATGTAAATATTCGCAAGATATTTTTATTTTAGGGACTTGCCTTTCTTGCGAGGCGATGGTCAAACAGCGCCCGAGGAGTCGCTGCCGTTCAGTCTAGACTCTGCGGACTTTACGAGGCGAATGTAACCATTTGTTTTATATTTTTTTTGTTTGAAAACTTTGTGACTGATTTTTGCTAAAAATAAAAAGCGAAATCTCCAAGAGAATGGTGTGCATGCACGCATGAAGAAGTTACATGGGGCCTCTTGCGCGCACGGTGTCTGTTGGATTCTTGATGAACCCACTAGATCGAGGACTTCGCTCTCAATGGACTTTCTCGTGCCATCGTTGCCCTAGATTACAGATGGCGTTCTCCCGAATGTCTTTGGCTAAGTATGCGGCTCTAGACGGGAAGGCGTCATGGAGATGGGTATGCTATATGGGCCAGTGACGGCCTCCTAGCGTTGCCTCTAATCCAACAACAACAAACATACGTTCAACATACAGCTCGAAGCCCACGCAGTTGAAATACGCGTTTCTTCTTTAGTGTTTATGGTGTCCTTGAAACATTTTTTGTCACTTTTTTTCCACGCTTTGTTAATGCCAAAACAACACGTGAAACTGCGACGCGTAGCAGCAGCTTGCACAGCGCATCACCCACCATGGCTTCTCGACTCTCAGTCTCTCACAGTCTCAAGCAAAACTCCTTTCTTCGTAATTCCTCCGCACAAATTTTACAGAAGTTTTTTTATGACTTTTGCAGCGAAGAGCGTCGCCGTCGCAGTCGTTCGTCGTCTTCGGCCGCCGGCAGCAGCGCCAATCACAACGGTGATCAGTCGCCATTGGCTGGCGCTACTGGGGACGCCCTAGAGGCGACAACACGGCTTGCCAAAGAAGGAATGGGCAAAAGTGACACGAACAACAATGATGGAAAGAAAAAGAGCAATAGTTCGGAAAGCGATGACGCGTCCACTTTTGGAACAACGACTGCTTATTCGGAGGTATCGCTGGAGGATGCAGGTGAGGGATTTGTTTTTTTTTCACTTGTTTGTTTCTTTAATAAGTTGTCTGCGTCTTTTGGGGCTGCGATTGGTGTACACATTGTGTAGGGCTTTGTCAAAGTCGCGGCATCGGGAGAAATGAAATGCAGGCTCAGCAATGATCCAACCCAATTGTGTTGACTAGTTTTTCTATCGGTATTTATAGTCAGCGTGAAACATTTGTTGTGACGTGACATTTGAAACCCCCCCCCGGGGGGTGGTTGTTTTGTTTTGTTGTCCAAGGAGTTTCCAACTCCCGGAATGTTCTCCTACATTCAGAGGCGATATGCCGCCTCACAGTGACCAAAAGCACCTCCTGGGGCCCATACATGTAACCGGGTGGGGGGGGGGGGGGGGGGGGGGGGGGGGGGGGTTAAACGGCCGAATTCTGGGGGGGGGGGGGGGCAGGGGGGGGGGGGGTGTAGCTGGGCATTTTTTAATTATACTGGTACTTTTTGGTCACAAATGGGTATAAATAGTGTCTAAACAGTGTTATTTAGCTGTTTTACGGTCATATAACACTGCAAAGCACTGAAATACACCAACATTTACTCACTTTTATCGTTTCAGATAGAGTGAAAATTCCTTGGGACACTTCTGGGGGGTTGGGGGGTGTTTAGAAATAGTGGTATGCTACAGGTATGCTACCCGTTACAGGTATGCTGGGGGCCCCTCTGAACATTACCCAGATCCGGAACTTACGGGCAAATGTCTCTGTACTAAATGTTCTCCAGAATTTGCAGACGACGTGGCGACGACCTTCACGGTGGAGGTGTCCTCCGCTCGGCTGGCTGCTGGCGCGGTCACCGCGGAAGACGCTCTCAAACAGCTCGTGCGCAACGCCAGGAAGACCAAATCCAACAACAATAACTCAGTCGATAGCACTGGCCGTACTACAACGATGGAAGTCACGAAAAAAGTGTCCGGCCCAACGGAGACCGCCAAAGGCGTCAGACGCAGACGGGCCAAGAATTTCGGCCCCCCGGAAGAGGGAAAGGACGCAAAAATCGCCGGAGAGCGCGAAACGGTAGAGAAAGCCAAGAAAGACGTCGACAAGACCAAGACGGACAAGAGGCCAATGGAAGGGGAGGGACGAAAAGCAGTGGAGACAACGGGTGGAGGAGGACGCGCGACGGCGGAGTGTTGGTACGTCCCTGGATTTTGCCAGCCCTTTTACCACGGTCAATGTGAAGGCTTTGGGGGGGGGGGGGGTAGCAAGAGGTCACAATGTGAGAATGTGTCCGGGGTGCGATTTCTTCGGTTGGTTCCATGTGCATTATTGCAGCAAAAAATTATTTATGCATTCTGGGCGACCAAAGTATTGGCTAGCAAATACGGTTTGAGGTTCACAGCAATGAAAGTGATGAAAATGGAAAATGAAAGCTGAGTGAAACATCTTTTGCCTCCCTATGAACTGGGTTCAGTGGCGGGTCCAGGGTGGGGAAAGGGGCATACTTCTAAGTGGGTGGGGGGTTGGGGGGTTTCCCTCCCCCACTTGCTGGTTTTGACCCTACCCACACCCCCCAACCCCCCCCAGAAATTTGAAACTGAAAATGGTAATGTGTTTTGTATGGTGCTTTTGAGCAAAAATCGCCCAAAAAGTACCTATATTGGGTTATTTACAGTGTATTTTGACTCAAAAGTGCCTATTTTAAGGTTTTTACAGTGTCTTTTTGACTAAAAATCAACCAAAAAGTGCCTATTTTTTCCTTCCCAGACCCCCCTCTTCCAGATTTTCCACCCCCCCCCCCCCAGAAAGTGCCCGAACCCTCCCCCCCATGTGCAAATCCCGGTTACATTTATTGAAAGGGGGAATTACCCCAACCCAAATAGTATCATTATCAAAGGAAGTAGATTAACAGTCATTTGCGTAGCCAAGGGGGGGAAGGGGGGGAAGCTTCCCCCCCCCCCGAAATTCTCCGAAGCAAAAATTTTTTAACTTGGTACCCTCTGTTGCAAAAGTGCCAATCTGGGCATTTTTCCAATTTCAATGCAAATAATGATGAAAACGACACTAAAGAGCCAAATTTTTGCCTGCGCCGCATTGTTTTGCATTAAAAACCGTGAAAGTTCGTTACCCTACTCTAAAAAATTTGCCTGCGGCGCTATTTTGAGCACGGAAATCAACCGTTTTGACAACATTGCTAACGTTTTGGTGTGAATGTAGTCAGACAAACGAGCGCAAAGCGTGTAAACAGATTGGATGAGAGAGTGTCTAATGCTTCCCCAGCCGAAATGGCACAATGTCCAAAAAATTCGACAGGGTCCCCCCTGTTGCAAAATTGAGAATTTGGCCTAAATTGGACTCCCCCCCCCCCCCCCGAAATATCGTAGGTACAGTTACTAACTGTACCTACGATATTCTATTCGGCGTTGTTGTTGTCACAAACATCTGCACAATCGAATACAAAGCAAAAAAAAGCTAAACAATACAATAAGCGTAAAAAACGCACGACGTAAATGCAAACGCACAGGGGGGGATGGAATTAATTCAGCACAAAACATCACTAATTTCTTTTACTACTTCCCATGAAAGATACTAGTTACTAGTAGTACATACATACATTGGTACGCAAGCGTCCCAAAATGAGTGTAATTCGCCGGTTCAATTGATTTCGAACCGACTGTACTACTGTGTGGTTTTTGTTTTGCCATTTTTTGTATCATATTAAAAAAAACCTAGGTAATTAGAGAAATTTCAACTGTTTACAGCTCTTTGGCGGCCTCTTCTTCGGCCCAGTCGCCAGATTTGCGCGCCGCTAGGAAAAGAAAAAGCGCGGAAAAAGTCGGAGTCGGCGACGTTGCGGCGGCCGCCAAACGCCCTAGCGACGACGCGCCGCTGCCCAACGGAAACGGTAGGTGTGGCGAACGTGCCTTTGACCGTTTGCATCTAGATAGTACCTCCCTCGACTCGAATGCAGTACTTTCAGCCTCTTTGCGGGGGCCATTATTTGAGAGGGGGCATAATTGGAGGGTTTGCGGGTGACGAGGCTGATTGGACGGTATCGCTGCGGTCTGTGAAAATTCTGGAATGTTTAATTAGAAATTCAACTTTATGTCATGTGTCGTGGTTTACTGTAGCGGGGTTCTTGCTACCACCCGTCGAGCGGTCATATGGGGGGGGGGGTAGATTATTTAGCCGCGCTTTCTCAGCGGGGTGCCATCCTGTCACAGCGGTTCTTGAAGTCTCCAGTAGTCGTAAACGCCGCTTGCTTGTTGACCAGCTTGCCTATATCTCGGCGTGGGATCTCTCAAGACGGGAGGAACACACACCCCTCCCTTCGATCGTTCGTTGATTGCCCTACCACTTGCCAGTTATTGCTTGCTGTCTCTTAAAGAAAAGTGCATTTTAAAGAAAAATGTCGCCACCAGAGAAGAATGTCTCGCTTCTGGAAGGCTTGCTGGTCCGGCCCAGACGTCTTCGCGTCGTCATCTCCAAAGCCTCGCCGCTAGTGCACCGACGGCAGCGGCTACCCAAGCGCGGCCCTAGAAGGCCACTGCTGGAGGGTGGTGAGCCCTGGGGCCCTAGCTACCTGCTGCACAAAGTGAACGGGAACAGCGGTCGGAGGGTGTGGCGCTGTCGCCACTACCGCAAGGGCCTCTGCAAGGCCATCGTCGTCACGCAAGGCGAGGGCTCGAGCCGGGAAATCGTGGCGAGACGCGGCGCCCACAGCTGCACCCCTGAAGCGAGTGTGTCGTCGCCGCCGCTGTTGGGCGGACGGCACGGCAGCCATGAAGATTCGGGCTTGGAACTGTGTGAGTTGGCCTGTGCAACTAGACGAGAACAAAAATGCGGTAGGAGGAGGAGGCACTCCAATAGTGCCCCTGCCCCTCTTGGGGCTCTAGCACGCAGCAGTTCCCCCGCGGTCTGTGTAAAGTTGTAAGCGAAAAACGATGTCAGGCTTGTGAACCGAACGCGCCTGAGACGCGGTTCTTTTCGGACGTCAAACTGGCTTTTTCAAACAGACTAGCGGTTCAACTGTTTCGTCTGCGCGCGCGTGCGCTCATTCGAATTCGCAGCTTCATCCTTTGACGCCTGTGCTTTTTAGCGGGCGCCGCGACGCCGACACTTCAAGTCACGCCCAAAATGACTACTGCGATTCGCGAGTCGATACTGAAGCGCAAGTCCATGTCAGCAGAAGCGTCCATGAAAGCCGGTACTGCCGTCAGTAATGTCGGTGACAATGACACCGACGGAAGGAACGGGGAAGCGGCGGCGCTCTCTGAGAAGCGCAAGAAACTGTCGAAGAAAGACGGGGCTGCCACCACTCCCGGAATTAAGGTGAGGAGAATATGGATGGTGCGTGTGTGTGTGTGTCGTGCGTAGCTGAAATTAATTCAAATTCAAAATTCAGTACCGACACGTGCACTTTGCGAGCGACGACGAGGTGACGCGCGCCTCCACGGCGCACGCGGTCAAGCGGCGTGGGGTAATTAAGTCGTTTTGACTTAATTAATCGTAGCATATTAATTATTCTTATTTTTTTCTTTAGCGAGCCATCAGTCCCGGCCGCAGTGTGAAGCGCTCGCTCGATTTGCAGGTGCGTTGTTGGCCACTGGCGGTGGTGTGTCAAGCTTTCACTCTTCTCTTGTAGAGCACGCACGCACACACGTACACGCACGTACGTGCACGCACGCACACACGTGCTGCGCGTGCACGCCCGCACGCACACACGGTAGTACAGACGTACACGCACACACATACACGTGCACGCACACACGGTAGTACAGACGTACACACACGCACACACGTGCCCGCACACACGGTTGTACAGACGTACACGCACGCGCACGCACGCACGCACGCACACACACACACACACACACACACACGTACATGCACGCGCAGACAGATCTTTTAGCCATTTGCAAGGCGCTCCGAGCCAGGCGCCGCTGAAGGCGCCTCAACCGAACCCCTGGCCCAGGCTCTCCTTCACTGCAGGGCGGACGTAAAGCCCCTGCTTGGACAGATGGCCAATAGTTACGCGTAAGCTAACAAGCTTTCTATTTTTATTAATTTTTTTTTATTGGTGCGTACGTACTGCATTGAACTTGATTATGTCCCGCCCAATTGATGGTACAATTAAGGTGAGAGAGATCAACTGGTAAGCTGATCGGTTATTTGTTCTTTTACTGTGATTTAAGAAGGCGTTACGATTAATTCAAAACTCGAGAAATCCAATAGAAAGTGTGAACAGAGTCCACAATGAAATTCGTCGTGAGTCGGCGATAGCGCAGAGCTTAGCAAGAACCAACGCCGTAAGGTTTACTTATACACGCTCGCCGAAACGTTCGTAGAACTAAAAAAAGACAAAAGTGCTATTTTGGTCTTATTATTCCAAATAAACTCTTTTTTTGCAGCGTCGGCGGACTGATCAATGTCGCGATGGGGCAGGGAATAGAGGCGGTTGGCGACCTGGCCGCTCTGACTGTGGAAGAAGCGGCGCAGTTCACTGGTTGGTAATTAATTAAATTAATTGTACCGTTTGGTTGTTTGTTTATTCCCCAATTACCCTGAATCCTACAATAGTGCCCCTGGGGCACTATTTTTTTAACTCCTGCTTACCCACGGGGCACTATTGGAGGGTAGCGATGTCAGTAAAAAGTCTGCAGACTTATTTTTTTAATTTTTAATTATTGAAAAAGTCGAAAATGTTTTAATTTAATTTTTAATTTTTAAATAAGTCAAAATACTTTTTTATTTAATTTTTAATTATTAAAAAAGTGCTTAGACTTATTTAATTTATTTAAATTATTTAATTAATTTAATTAGTTTTTTTAACTGTGTGTAATTTGAAGTTAAATTCAGCTCTAGCAGCATTACACCAAACCATTTTGTTGATGTCAGTGTGTAGAATGTACCTAAGTTGCATTGGGTCACTTTGAGATTTGGAATAAGATCTAGTGATCGAAATATTTCGAATTAAAAATTGTTGTCCATATAGGCATAGTGAGCAATCAGGGTTATTGGTTCTATCTTTGTGGCTACTTACTGTGTAGGTTGGTGCTGTTGGAACAACGGTTTAAAGAAAAGAGCCAAAGACATGAAATTGTTAGACTGTCACAGGTAAGACTAAGAGACCCTTCAATTTCATTTAGTGTATTGTGATGGGCCTTTGGCAGACATGTGTGTATGCAATGAAGAGTTATTGCTCAGAAATTGTATGTGCATTTACACAAATCTAAGGAAAACTACAAAAACTATGGATAAATCCCCTAGAAACAACAACGAAAACCCAATATCCTGGCTTAAAAAGTACTTTTTAAGTGTGTAGTTAAAAAACTGTTAAAAAAGTTTGTGACTGACTTATTTTTTTAATTTTTAATTTTACAAAAACTCGATTGACTTTTTTATTTAATTTTTAATTAAAAAAGTCGGGCTGCTGACTTCATTTTTGAACACTTTTTGTTTTTTAACACACTTAAACCTTTTTCACCTTTTTTCACCTTTCACCGTGTTTTCACCTCACCTGTTTGCGAGTGTTTTCACCTTTTTTTAATTTTTAACTTTTTGTTTTTACTGACATCGCTATTGGAGCGGGATTCTATTTGAGGATTTATGGTTGTTTAGAATGGAATTCTAATAAAATGTTTTTGTATTCAACGTCCGGAATGCACATTGAAAAGCGCACGTGTGTGCGTGCGTGCGATGGAGGCTCTTTCAATGCCCAGAAATAAAAAAAATGATTGATGTTAGCAAAAAAAATTGGCAAACCATTTTCAAGCAATATTATCCAGTCAACTCGCAAACGTTTCAAACGGAACATTTATAGTGTGGCTGTTGGGGTTTTTTCGTTTTGAGATGACTCATGTCACTGTCATGTAAGTCTTTCACTGCCCTCGCATTGTATAGTCCCCTTTTATAATTTTCAATTAGCCCCTTTATTATAGCTCCCTATGATTACGCCCCCCCCCTAGAGCACTTGAGCCTAGAGCCCTGGAGTTTGTGGAGGCTCGAATGAACCAATTAGCGCCCGGGGGCTAATTATAGGGCTTACGGTATTTCTCTGTAGGAATTCGCCAGCCGCGCAGAGAGACGGTTCGACTGGCGATGGCCGCTTTCGAGCGACAGCACAAACTGACACCCTGCAAGGGATGCGTGGCCGACTCCTTTGCTGCGCGCGCCGACGACGGTGCGTGCGTGCGCGCGTGAGTGCGACCGAATGCGCGTACGTGCGTGCGTGTAAATTTTAGAAGAGGAAGAAGCAAAGGCAGCGGCGGAGAACCAGTCACAAACGACGACAGCCGATGAGAGTGGGTTTTTTTACGCGCGCGCTGCTTTATTGGGGTTGATCTGTACCTGCGTAGTGTTATGTAGGTGAAGTGAAACCTCTTTTGTATAGCTGGAGTGAAAGCAGTTGATTGTGTCAGTCACTAGTCAGTCAGTCACGTATCCAGAAGGGGGAGAGGGGAGGGTCTCCCTCTCCTGTCAGCTCAGATTTGGGGGGGGGGGGGGAGAGAAGAAGGAAAGCCACAGGGGCAAAGTGGGCAGATGTTTACGTTTTCCTGGGATTAAGGCACTCAAAACCGTGGTTCTGTGGTTCTATTGTGTGTCACTCACTATTGTGTGTTGAAAATACATAGTGCAAACAAAGCCCATGCCAGACGAAAACCTTCACTCTTCAGATAAACTGCGATGAAAAATTTGACCTTCTCCCACCACTGTCGGAAAATCCTGGATCCGCTAGGTATCCCCCCTGTTGCAAAAATCGCCTCTCTGAAAATCGGGGTAGGGGCAAGCGCCCCCTGCCCCCCCCCCTGGCTACGCCATTGATGGTGAAAGCTGAATTGATTGTGTCAGCGTGGGTCGGTTCTAGGATCGCGGGTGCCTCTCTCTCTCTCTGGTCACAATCGACCGCGCTGCTAGTGAGAGATGAGACCCAGTCAGCCCGATCCTAAGGGGGGGGGGGTTTGGCTGGCTCCCCTAACGGGTTGGAATTGTCACTACTGGAGTGTTGTTCGTGTCCCAAGACCTACATATGAGCCACAGCTCAGAGCAAAACACGTTGTTGGCCTGTGCTTTGTGGAACATATGTAGGTAACACGCGTGGAATCTACGTAGCAGCGTTCGTGACATGCTGTTCCGTTTTTGGAATGTGCTCTTTTTATAGACGCGAACTGCGCAGGCGCCGCGAAAGGTTCGGAAGTGCCACCCCCCGAAGGATCTGCGGAAGCTGTTGTCGTCCCATTTGCCGATCATTTCGAAGGTATCTAATTTCTCTTATTTTTTTGCTTTTGAGAGCTGCAAAAATATCACAGTGGCGGCACTACAGTTGGGGGATGCCCCCTCCCACAATGTATCTTTTTATTATTTAAAATGTCATTTTTGCGCTTTTTGCTCTACTTTGTTAAACCGTGCACAGCACTTGTCTGCCGGGTTGTAACATTTTGCTCGAAAGACGCGCGTGAAATATGCGCTATGGACTGTTTGACTTCTTTTTGAGCGTTGGGCTTGATGATGATAATTAGTGTGATTTTTTAATTAATTTAGGCATTGACGAAGGCGAGCTGCCGACTTCTGGCCAGCCCGGGAGCGCGCAGACATTTTCCCCGCCTAGAGAGTCTGTCGTCAAAGTTGGTCAGCAAGGTAAGGACGACGGTAAACCCTACAATTAGCACCCCCTCTCATGTTTACCCCCCCCCCCCCTTGGAGGTCTTTAGTTTCTTAGCCGCTCTCACAATAGGTTCCCCTCCTACAATCAGTGAAGCAGTTGCTAATTGGTGCGCGAATTCGGATGGCGTGTGCGTGCGTAATTGCGTGGATGTGCGTGCGTAATTAATTAAGGAAAAATTTGCAGGCGGCTGCAAAAAAAGGTGAATATGTGACGCTCTTTTGTTGGAGCCCACTTTGAAAAAGAGGGGTATCAATTAAGGCATGCCTGATTTATGTATAGCCACTTATGCTTTGCAGCTGATCAACTTCAGTTTGAACAAACTGTGTATAAAAACCGAACCAAACGCAGCAACACGTCACATATTCGGCATTTTTTTGTGTTTGTGTGCATAGAAAGGAGCAGTGGCAATCATAGGACCTAACTGGACTGGAACACCCTGCATTCACATATGCCGCATGACTAAATGCCACGTGGTTGCGAGACAGGCAGGAAGGACCCCAGGGTCTTGCACATGGACCACTATGCAGACGTACGCACGCACGCACGCAAGCACGCACGAACGCACGCACGCACGTACGCACGCAAACACGTTGTATAGGAGCAGTGCGTTATTGGGTAAATGCCAAAAAGGAAATGACGAATGGAGCCAGTACCATATGTATGCCTACACATCACTAACTGAACTGTAGTGGCAATCCACATCTCACAAATGTTAGCAAGGTGCCAATTATTTATGTAGGAACTTTGGCTGTGCCAGGTCGATGGTAATGACCAGAGATAGATGAGATGTGAAAGGATTGCTGTTGCATTTTGGGTGAGTGAGATAGCTCACACAAAAAAATGCCGAATATGTGACGTGTTGCTGCGTTTGGTTCGGTTTTTATACACAGTTTGTTCAAACTGAAGTTGATCAGCTGCAAAGCATAAGTGGCTATACATAAATCAGGCATGCCTTAATTGATACCCCTCTTTTTCAAAGTGGGCTCCAACAAAAGAGCGTCACATATTCACCTTTTTTTGCAGCCGCCTGCAAATTTTTCCTTAATACAGTGTTTTTTCGTAAGACAAACATCGATGCGTAAAACCTATACAGGCACACGCATGCACGCAGGCACGCACGCACACATGCATGCACGTACGCACGCAGGCACGCATGCACACATGCATGCACGTATGCACGCACGCATGCACGACATATGTACCATGTATGACATAGGTATGTAGCATGCTTGGTAGAATCCCTCGAGTGCAGTAGGAGACACTCATCGTATAGAATGTGAGCATGTGGATTGAAAATAGGTGCGAATGTATTTTTCATTGACCAAAGTTGTGCACAACTAATTGTCATTCAAATGATACAAAGCAGGATGACCTATCAGCAAATGGCACAGCATGCAGAAAACTACAAACAGAAGCCACTGCGGATAATTGTGTGTGTGTGCGAGTGCGTGCGTGCGTGCACGGGCAGTTGTGCTATATTGCTGCATCGTAGCGTAGTGATGTAAAGAATGAAAATGATCGCTATGACTAGGCGGTCAACTTTTGTGTTTCAGCTGAAGTGATGCGATGTACCCACATCCAGTTATTTTTTGAAGCAGCCGATTTGATGGTGTGCGTGCGTGCGTGCACATCTGCAGTGCCATATTGGTTCGTCGGAGCATAGTGGTGTAAAGAATCAAAATAATCTACACGTGCAGGCGGTCAACTTCCGTGTTTTAGCCAAAGTGATCCGACCTACTCATATCGATATTTATCGATTATTCCGGATGTGAAAATATTTTGGTGCATCGGATCGTGTTGACTTCAAGGAATGAAATGTTCGCCATCGAAGGGCAATCAACTTTATTATTGATGTTAATGCCCTCCGACGTAACCACACCGAAATATCGCCATTTTTCGTTTTCAGTATAATGGGGAGAGGCATTTTGGTGCGTTCAATTTGGTCCAATTGTCAAAAGGGGTCTATTCCAGGTCATGCCGAACAACTTTGTCCTTTATAGCAAAGCTCTGTGATAAGCCGTTAGCGCGCCTATTAAGGACAAACTTTTTGGCCGATATTTTTAATTGCTAATAACTCATTATCGGGGGCGAAGTTTTAGGTTCAGTGACTTGGCATAAACTTTCCATAAGCAACTGTTCAAGAAAATCAAAAAAAAATTGGGGGTTAATTAGGCACTTTTTTGAGATTTACTCTTGGTAGAAACCACCCCAAAAAAACGACTATGTCCGAAAAAACGCATAAAATCGGCGATATCTCGAGTTTGGTAGGACGCAGAGACGATTCCTTTGGTACGCAAAATTGCCATCATGGGTCGCTTACACATGCCAAGTTTCATTCCAATTGCCCACGGCACTAGCGGGTGGCGCTCCAAAAACTGGGAGGAGAACACGAAAAAAAAAAGACACTTTTCGGAAACATTTTCGGGCGTACCCCCTTAACGCGCAGCAATACTGCAACGCGCTGTGGCACGTACGGTCCCCCGATGAGTGCGCTTCTTTTGACCCATAACGCGCCAAAATCGGTTCAGCCAATCAAAAGTTATAGGCGATCAAAAATCCGAATTCTCGCGCGCGCAAGTCGTCACATATTAGGGTTGTACGCTGACGCGTACACCCTGATCAATCAACTGACGGTTTAGAGTCGACCGCCGCACCGGCAGCCGCTGAGGAGGAGTCCGTGACTGCGCCAGGTGACTCGCCTGTTTCATACCTGTAACCGGGTCTGGAAGAGTGGGGGGGGGACTAAATTGCAGAATTCTGGAGGGGATCTGGAGCAAAAAGTGGGGGGGGGGGGGAGCTGGCCATTCTTTTGAGTTATACTTTTTGGTCAAAAATAGGTATAAGTAGGGTCTAAACAGCATAGGTGCCCACGGAAATTGGGCCATGGGATGGGGTAAATCGCCAAATTTTTTGAAGGCAGGGGGTGGGTAAATCGGGATTTTTGGGATGAAGTTTTATGCGTCGGAATTGCACAAAAAAGTGGTACATATTTGCCTCAAAATGCACCAAAAACGGTTCAAAATGAATCCAAACGCCATTTCTATGCACCTATAAGCTGCCAAGTACAAAAAGACAGCGCCGCAGGCACACTTTCTGCCATTTTTGCAAGACAAATTGGCTTGAAGCTCCAGAAACTGAAAGCCAGGGGAGGGGTCGTCCCGAAAGTCTTTCGGGATAGGGTCTTCTAGGGGAGGGGTATACCACCCCTATACCCCACCCATGGGCACCTATGCTAAACAGATATGGTCTGTTCTACTGCCGTATAGCGTCTGTATCTCAACGTCAGACTCTAACACCTAACTGTAACACCCGGGGAGTCCATAGATGGGCACAGCCCGGTCACAGCCCGGAAATTTCCGGGCTGAAATCTTGGAGGACTTCGCACTTCGCAGCACAAAGTTGGAGGACTTCGCAGCACTGCGAAGTCTACAGCTCCCTTCCAGGCCATTGCACAGACTATATTTGTGAGGACAAAATTGAGAGACTTCGCAGAACCTTTATTAGCCTATTTCACACTGCGAAGTCTTTAATTTCGTCACAGGTTTGACAGGAAGCTCGCATTTTGCTGAAAGCTTGAAGTCAGCATGCATTTTGCACTATGAAGTCGAAAGTCCATAGTGAATGGAATGACTTCGCAGTTGCAACATTGGGGAACTGCTGCGAAGTCATCCTATTAGGTGGAAGGAGGACCTGACATCATAGCTGTAGAATTTGGTGGACTTTTGAGAGAGTGCATCTAACTATGGAGCTCACATTGTATATTTGTAGGAGTTTCTTATAAAATATTCTCAGCAAAGTTGGTATTTTGTGGCCTCTAAAGTGTAAAGGGCATGTTGCTGTAGACTTTGCAAAAAAATTGTCTGGTTTAAACGCACTAAAACTGTTGTTTTTGCCTTTTTTAGCGCTTGGACAATTCTGACTACGTTTTTTTTAGTTTCCTCGTCAAAGTCTGCACTTGCTTGAGAACTTCATCTAAGTTCACAACAATGATAGCAAAACTATTGTAATTTTTTCGAAGTGCACTTTACCCTAAAGCAACCCAACGAGAACATGTGGAGATATGGGGAGTGGATGAAGCCCGATTTACAGCCGCCGGATAGTCTGCCGGACTATCCGCCGGACCCGCTCGCGGACCCGGTCTTTCGATTTACAGCCGCCGGATAGTCCGCCGGACTATCCGCCGGACTCGAGTTGACCAACTTTCAATAAAGTCCGCGGACTAGTCCGCGGTCTTTTTTTGAATCTGGCGGAAACGCCTTCCGAGTACAGATATTGCGCAAGTTTTCGTACTTGGAAGTTTCTGAAAGCGCACTTGGAAGTTTCTGACAGCGCACTTGGAAGTTTCTTGACGCTGCTGCCGGGCGGGAGAGCTAGAATTGAACGTAATTTTTGTTCTTCTTTCATAATAGTGCTTTCGCTGAGCTCTGAGGTGGCGCTGTTGAGCTGGCCGGTCGTCGCGCCGACGCTTGTTTCGAATTGTTTTCTACCGTACCGACAAAAGTACCCGTTCAAAAGAGGGTGTAGACGCGCATTTCTAAAAAAAGACCGGCGGATAGTCCGGCAGCTGTAAACGCACCTTTTGACCGACGGACTCCGTGTCCGAGTCCGGGGCCGGGTCCGAGTCCGTGACCGGGTCCGGGTCCGGCGGCTGTAAATCGGCCTTGAAGGGACTTCGCAGCCAGCCCAAAAATTTCCGGGCTGAGCACTTGAGCGTGCCCATCTATGCCGGGGACACTGTAGTTTCGACCTTCGACTGCCCAGGGCACTATTGGAGAAAGTACCGTGCCGAACGGAAAAAAAGTGAACGGCAGCTCACATTCCGAACGGGTAAATAAACCGGCAAAGACGCCCTGAGGGCATAGGGGGTGGCAATTAGATTACCGTTACGGTATGTATATGTGCTTGCGTACATAGATGTCGTGGGCGATGCCTTGGCGAGCCTATACGCCAACATGGGCGCGTTCAAGGCGCGTCGCTTTTCTGCCGCAGAAAAGGCGCAGCTCAAACAACTCGTGCACGCCTGTGTGGAGCACCTCTCATAGGAGTGAATTCGGCCTAAGCTCGTGGACCTAAGTAAAGAGTTTGCCTCGAAAAGTGGTGGACTTTGACTAGTGTCGTTGTTGTTGGCCTATCTCTCTCTACCGTGGCGCGATAGCATAGACCGATTTTCATTTTTAGTAGTACTATTTTAACCAAAGAAAACTAGTTCTGCCAAAGGGTTGAGATTCTTGCGCAATATGAAAATCGGTCTAGAACGCATTGACGCGCGCGTTTGTGGTTTTGTGTATTTTATTCGCGACGCATTGCGATTTCTGGCGCGCAGTGTTTTTTTCTTTCGATTTCTCCTCTTTTGTTTCGGATGTAGATCGAGCACAGTTGCGTATGGAAAACTGAAGTTTTGCGGCGTAGTACGCACGCACGCACACACACACTTGCTCACACGCCCACACGCACGCACACACACACACACACACGCTCACACTCGCTCACACGCCCACACGCACGCACGCACACACGGACCAAACACACAAAGACTTGTGTCCGTCAAGAAGAAGTGCAATGCGGCTCTTGAAGGTGGCGCGTCGCAGAGTTGCAATGGTTACCGGTTTTTTTTTTTCAAAATTGCAGTTACTTTCCAGTTTTCACAAATCAACCTCTTGGTATCGCGCAGGCGACTTGGACGAGAAAGAAGGCGATTTCGATGAGTGAAATGGCCGATACTCCGAAGATGAGGTTGGTCAAGCCGCCTTGGTGCGAGAGGAAGGTCATTAGCTGAAGCGTGCGACGCTGTCTTCGCGTTTGCACGCGCGCAGACATCGAAACACAGCTGTAAACTCACGTTGTAGGCTGGTTTCTCCACGACCACGAGTGTCTGTAGGCGGTTGAAGAAGACCTCGACCGAGACGCGCTGGTCGACGAGCGCCCTGCGACACCACTCCCTCTCCAGGTGCATGCCGCGCAGCTCCGCGCAATCGGCTGGCTAAATGTTGAGAGATCTGCGTAATTCAACGCATTGTTTGTTCCACAAGGGAAAAATGGTTGGCTTCAACAGTTTTCTATGTCCATCCTCACGTCCCCAACCAACGCTTATGCTGGCTCGCGTGCTCGTTCTAACTACCGTATACAACTAATCGAAAACAGACGCTGAAGTCGACTACGTCACTCACCAAGTCGATGAAGTTGGTCTTGTAAAGTGCGACCGAGAAGTCGCTTTGACTAAAACGGCAAGCCCGGGTAAAATTATGTGCCTTGTACAGTGCAGTTCAACCACTGACGCGCTACCGTACCGTATACACATGCTTACTGTAAGGATTGATTCGTACATAGGTCGCAGGGCGCTCAATTTGGTGCATTCATGATACGTACAAAATTCACAAGCGCACTGTACATAGGTCCGTAGGCCCATGGGTTTTTGCCTACAATGTTTACTGCGCATAGCATAGTGCCCAAGCCAAACCTGCAGGCCAAGGGACAGTCGCAGCCTTCCGCGGGGTCTATGGTCGCCTTATTCACCAGCCTGACGCAAGCCACTGAAACCGATTTATGGACTTTCCTCGCATAGCACAGCGTGTTACTAATGTTGCGTTCTCTTCACTAATCAGCTACATTCTACTTCGCTGCGTACATGCGCAGAGATTGCGCACATTCACAGGCCAGCATGGATCTGCACTTGCATCCATAAGGTACATGTATAGTTATAACTGTAGTCGGTAGTTATCTCAGGTGCATCACCAGAGGTATGTATGTACATATTGTGATCTAAATTGGCACGTTCAGCGTGTGTGTGTGTGTGTGTGTGTGTGTGTGTGTGTGTGTGTGTGTGTGTGTGTGTGTGTGTGTGTGTGTGTGTGTATGTGTGTGTGTGAGAGAGAGAGAGAGACTCGCACGCCATAGAAATCCAAAATTAGCGGACTATCATCGATGGTGCAGACCGCCGCTCCCGCGGGGTGGGCGAATTGGGCGTCGAAGCAGCCGCAGAGGGCGCGCAGGCGGTTCTGATGACAGCTGTGCACGCAGTCGTCGACATTGTACCCGGAGCTCTGACTGTAGTAACCGTCCGCGTCGGGCGGCTCGCGCGCGCAGTGCCCATACACGCCGCCCAGTCTCTCCAGGCGCTCCTAAAGGCGTGGGCGTGGGCGTAAAACATAAGCTGTACGAACAATACAGTACATGTACGATGTAGGTACAAGTACTGTAGGTGGGTAGGTGCAATGTACAGTTCTAGAAAGCGTATACCATGGACAGGGCTAGACTGGTGAGCTTGCCGGGACGAGCGACGTAAGTGGGCGAGCTCGCGGAAGCCAGCTCGTCCGCCGGGTGAATCTTGATCCTGAACGGTGCGTGCGTGCGTGCGTTCTTGGCGTGCGTGCGTGCTTGGCGTGCGTGCGTGCGTGCGTGCGCGCGTGCGTGCGTGCGCGCGTGCGTGCGTGCGCGCGTGCGTGCGTGCGTGCTTGGCGTGTGTGCGTGCGTACGTGCGTACGTGCGCGGCCGGCTCGCCTACACGAAGCCGGCGGTGTCGGTCCAGCCGATGTAGTCGGTCTGCAGGAGCTTCAGCGTCACCTTCAGGCCCAGTTCGCTGCCAGCCCCATTGATGCGGAACGGTTGTTGGTTCCGTGTCTCATTGATGAGATTGAACACAAAACAGTTGCCAAGAGCCGGGTCGTGGTTCACCACAGTGAGGTCGCGCCTGTAAGGAAAAGGTCGTGCGAGTATAGTGTCATTTACGTACCTACTTAGTGTACACTAGCCGCTTCAACTCAGGACTCCTGCTTGCAAAGTGTTCCAAAGTGGTTCAACATTTGTCTCATGAAATAAAATAATGTTGAGAATACGCACTTGTACAATGATGAATGACTGCAATGATGAAACTGCAAATTGTTGGAATGCATGTCAACCAAAGCCAATGCATGTCAACCAACGCATTTGCATGAATACTAAAGAATTGCTTGTAACACCCACTCTGTTTTAAATAAATTTCATATCAACACACCCATGACGTAAATTGGAGACATGCGCTGAGACTCATTTGCAGAAGTTTTGTTTTATTTTCTGTGGTGATGCTATGTGGCATGGGGGGAGGGGGAGAGCATAGGCTTTTCGGTGTGTCTGTTTGTATGTGGTGTATGTTCAAAAACGTTTTGCTCTCGCAACTCAACACGAACAATCCGAAACACGCACAAAACGCGCACACAAAGAAGACCACGAACCGAGGCAAGGGGGGGGGGGGGGGCGGGGTGGAGAGAATGGGAGAGCCCGAAAATAGTATATCGCCCAGAGGCCCCCAATGGTCGAGTAGCTCAATGACCAATGGGGGGTTGGGGGCGAGAATAGGCAGAGATTGTTGCTATATCTGAGAAACCTTTCATCTCTTTTGTCGTTTGTCATTCATCATCAAAAACGTGCTCAGAAGTGATAAGGTATCAATATTTTCATGTCCTCAGTATTGACTCATCATCAATACAATGTGTCATAAAATCATGCTGCGAATGCTCAGTTTAAAAACAACAATGACGAATTTGTAAAGTGCTGCAGCAAAAGCCAAAGGAAGTCAACCAATGCAACCAATGCACTTCTGCAATACAGGAAAACATTTCACCCTTTTTGTTGCAACGCTTTATTCTTGCGTCATTACAACTCCAGTCATTACATTCGATAGTAAAAATTAGGCACTATACCATCTTGAGCAGACACACCATAAATCCCATATAGGCAGTGGGCTAATTGTTTTAATCAGCCCTTCAGAGTCAGCTAATAATAATTGGCTTTTTTGTAATCTGCATGCTTGCTCACATATGTTCATGCACCTTGATCTGCAGGCGCAAGGCCTTTGGACCTGGTCTAAGCTAGGATTGCGGTCAGACGCTTCCGATTCCATTTCAGCGCGCCGTGGGCGGGCGGTTTTCGGCGGGCTTGGGCTTGTTTCTTCCTTACGTCGTCGTTTTTTGGCAAAGCATATTGT
The DNA here is from genome assembly GCA_030248085.1 of Paralinhomoeus sp. GSCO2_6. Lineage (NCBI taxonomy): Eukaryota > Metazoa > Nematoda > Chromadorea > Monhysterida > Linhomoeidae > Paralinhomoeus > Paralinhomoeus sp. GSCO2_6. Next base: position 8,295 of record JASAMY010003550.1, on the reverse strand, counting down.
TGCGTCCGCGTCCGCTGCGTCCGAAACATAAGCAAAGCCTAAGCCTAAGCCTAAGCGAAGCATAAGCCTAAGCCAAATCAAAGCCAAAGCATAAGCCTAAGCAAAGTCTGGACTAAGCCTAAGCAAAGCCTAAAATTAAGAAAGTTTTCATCGGATGCAGCAGCGGACGCGGACGCATGAAATGTTTTCAGCCGCTTTCTTTTTCGGGAAAATTGGGCCATTGGGCCATTGGGCCATTGGGCCAAGTTCATTGGGCCATTGGACCGGGCGAAACGCACCACAGTATTTTATTTATTACGTTTAATGCGTCAACATTCAGTGCTCAACGCCAACAAAAACTTAAACAATGCACCACTAAAACGCTAACACATACACGCACATGCGTGCATGCGCCCACTCGCGAGTCCGTGCGTGCGTGCGTGCGTGCGTGCGTGCTTGCGTGTGTCCGTGTCCATGTGTGTGTGTGCGTGCGTGCATGAGTGCGCGTGCGTGCGTGGGTGGGTGCGTCCATGTGTGTGTGCGTGTGTGCGTGCATGCGTGCGTGCGATCGAGCGTGCGCGTGCGTGCATGCACGTGTCCATGTCCATGTGCATGCGTGTGCGTGCGTGCGTGCCTGCATGCGTGCTTTTCGGCGTCCGTGTCTGCGAGCTTGGCGTGCGTGCGTGCGTGCATGTGCGTGTAATACAAGTTTTTATAGCGTTAACACCTGTAAAACAAAGTATTAAAATACTAAAAAGTTCAAAGTTTTTATAGCATAAACATGTGCAAAACAAAAAAGTTATAAACAAAGAAGTTACAAGTATTTTTGTGGCAGAGGTTTGATCCCAGGACCTCCAGAAAAGTAACGGACAGCATAACCACTACACCATTGATCTGTACGGAACTGTTTTCTAAACACTTCTGATAAGTCAGAAGCACCCATAAAATGTGGTGTATTATCATATAATTCAGGTATGTATATTTGCATAACGCATGGATTACGATAGCTTCAGTTGTGCCACTCTTATTTTGATGGTAAAATGTGCCAAGCAAGCTTCATACAAAATTTCAGCTCAAGCTCAATCCATCCAGCAGAACTTTGTGCTGCATTGCAGTCATACTACTGTAGAAAAGGATAATGCTATATCTTGTCATTACTGTAGCAGATTGGAAAACAAATGCCAGATTCGTGATCACCATGGTCGATTACACATATCCCAAGCAGATTTGACACTGAATTCTCAAATTCGATCAAGCGCAATTTGCATATTCAATCTGCCATATCTCGCGATTACGGTATCGCACTGAAAAACGGATGTTATATTCGTGATCAGCACGGTCGATTACATACGTCCCAAGCAGAATTGACACTGAATTCTCAAATTCGATCAAACACGTATGCAAAATTTGCGTAACTCACGGATTACGGTAGCTATCGCAAATCCGGCCCTTAAATGACGGTGAAGTTTCCCACGGCAGGTTCATACAAAATTTCAGCTCAATCCATCCAGTACAACTCTCTGCGCTGCGTTGCACACAGACAGACAGACAGACATTGTGCTTTAGTAATATAGATATACCTCATGGAAAAACACTGTATTAAGGAAAAATTTGCAGGTGGCTGCAAAAAAGGGGAATATGTGACTACCCTAGACAGTATTCAGCTTGAAAAGCAAACCATGGTATGCGAGCAATACTGAAGTCCATTTTGAAAAAAAGATTGTATAAGAGCCTTACAGTGGAGCCCATTTTGAAAAACGATTGTATAACATCATTGAAGTGGAATGGAATGCAGCATACAATGGTATGACTCATCGACTTGCTTGTCACATATTCGGCGTTTTTAGCGCGAGCCACTTCATGGTTTGTCGGTTTTTCTTTCATATGGACAACCCTTACAGGTATACACAGCAATAGTGGCACCTGCACATCAAGTTTCAGCTCAATGCATCTACCCTATAGCTCATTCTGTTGCATTGAGTTATTTGGGTGCAGTTTCTGTGCGCAAATTCAAATTTGACAACTCCCCCACTCTCCCCACCTCAAGTGGCACCTGCACACCAAGTTTCAGCCCAATGCATCCACCACACAGCTCAATCTGTTGCAATGAGTTATTTGGGTGCAGTTTCTGTGCGCAAATTCAAATTTGACAACTTCCCCACCATCCCCTGCTGTAGCATAGAATTACTGTTGTGGGTGGATTGGAAAACGAATGGCTGATTCGTGACCAGCATTGTCAATTACATATGTTCATATTGTTTTGCACCCCCAATTTACAATATTAATTGTTCACAATTTCCATGTTCAATGTGCCGTATCTCGTGATTACGGTATCGCATTGGAAAACAAATGTGATATTCATGATCAGCACGGTCGATTACATGCATCCCAAGCAGATTTGACACAGAATACTAAAATTTGATCAAATGCAATTTGCATATTCAATGTGCCGTATATCGTGATTACGGTATCGCATTGGAAAACGAATGTGATATTCGTGATCAGCGTGGTCGATTACATATGTCCCAAGCAGATTTGACCTGAATTCCCACATGAAATGTCATTGCTATGGGTTACTGTATGGCGCAAATTCAAAATAATTTTTGAGTTGGCTATTTTTCAGCTATCACAGGCAACACCCGAAGCTGTAGCAAAAAGAATCAACTCAATCCAAGCAGCACAACGCTTGGGGTCGCGTTGCACACAGACAGACATTGTGCTTTAGTAATATAGATGCCCGGGGGGGGGGGGGGCGCCGCCCTCCCCCCCCCATTCGCCGCCCCCCCTTCCTGCGTCCGGTGGCCGATTGTTTCCAAATTTGAACATGTGGTGCTACAAACCGTTAGTTACATACGTACAAAGTTTGATTAGAATCCGCCAAGGGAATAACCCTTTATTTGTTCGTGCGCCAAATCACCGGTTTTCAAAGTTTCCGCCGCCTACAGCGACGCATTTTTCACAGCGGTCCGCGACGGAACGGCAAATCTTCGAGTACAATTTAGCGTCAAAGTGGGCGAACGCGTTTTCTATCGCCTCCTTCAGCTCTTCGACGTTTGAGCAGCGCTGCGAGTAAACAACGTCTTTGACGATCCCCCAAACCGAAAAGTCGATTGGAGGCAACAAGACAGCTTTTTTAGACATCTGACTGTTTCCCTCGCATTTGTTGTCTCGTAGTAAGCGTTTACGGTTGACGTTTGTCGGTTTGTCGAAGAGGTTTGTCGAAGAGAGAGAAGACGAAGAAGAAGAGAAGACTTTCGGTCATCTCTTAGAAAACAGCGCAGTCACAAAACAAATTTGTTTTGCGTGTTACTGTAAAAACCAGTATGCGTTACGGTAATTATGCAAAACTTATTAATAATTTCTTTTTGAAAGCTGCTCACACTTTGCACGTATTTAACTAACGGTTTGTAGCACCACATGTTAAAATTTGGGAACAATCGGCCACCGGACGCAGGAATGGTGAGCGGCCAAAGTTGGGCCGAGAACGGTGGCCCACCCTGTACATGTACAGGAATAAAAGCGATCCTTTCGTGCGCCACCTACATTGTATGTATTATTCGTACATGCTGAATGCGCAGCAAAGCACCCAGGTTGTACCTTACTGCACGTGAATAGCAACGGCTCCCCTATTCTTCCTCTTTTAAAGTCAACGCGAAATGGTTGTTGTTGTTGGATTAGGGGCAGCGCTGGGAGGCCGTCAATGGCCCTATAGCATACCCATCTCCATGACGCCTTCCTGTCTCGAGCCGCATAATTAGCCAAAGACATTCGGAAGAACGCCATCTGTAGTCTAGTCTAGGGCAGCGACAGCACGGGAAAATCCGTCGAAAGGGAAGTCCTCGATCTTGTGGATCCATCAAGAATCGAACCCAGAACCGTGCGCGCAAGAGGCCGATTCTCTACCAATGATGCTAAGCTCACACGTTCGAACGCACAGCTATTAGAGTGTGCGGTCGGTGCAGAAAGGGAATTACATAGTGGCTGCCTGGGCAACGAGAACGCAAGGAGAACGGTGCATCCTGCAATCAGCCGACTGCTATCATCGACGAACTACGATCAAATCGATTTCACGCGGCTTTGATTTATTTTATTATTTATCTATTCATTTTATTTAATTATTGCATCTGTGTGAATGTATTTGCATATTATTCGCATTGTTCTACTAACTACTGTAAATTGATCAGGCTAGGTATGTAATTGTGTATTGAGTGCAGCACGCACGCGATGTCGCACTGGCGTTGGTCGAAGACGCACGACTCGAAGACATCTTTCGGCAGCCAGCTGAGGTTTCTCCTCAATTCCTCGGTCTTGCCAGCGAGCACGAAAGGCATGGCTCGCTTCAGGATCGCCATCTCGGCCAGCGTGTTCTTGCTCAGCGCTTCCTGAATGCGACGACACTGGGTCTGGGCGGATTCTTCTCCGTATTGAGGAATCCAAATCAAAATTTTAATTGTAACTTTAAATACTATCCATTCACTGTGTTGCCATTTGCCAACCGTTGAATGCACATACATAAAGGAGCGTGTTGTGTTTCTATTGCACAAATCTGAGTGAAATGAATTCTTCACCTGGATGATGTCCTGCAGAGGCCCGCTGGGAAGCAGCATGGCTTCGCCCATGGCGATGGACTCCAGATCCGTCTCGCAGAGGGCTCCCGTGTGCTCGCCGCTGCAGCTGCAGTTGAACGCGCCCCGTCCGAGCTGCAGGCAAGAGGCGGACGCGTCCAACTGGTTGCATGGACCGCTGGAGCACGCGTCCACCTCTGCATGGATTTCTACTGTGTAGTAGGAAAGGACCGAGGAACAGAGGTACATGGTAGGGAGGACAGCCTACGAGTTTCGCACTGCCGCCCAGTAAATCCATCCGGACAGTCGCAGCTGTAAGAGTCGACGTTGTCGACGCAGACGCCGTCGTTGTGACACGCGGCACTCGAGCAGTTGTCCACGTCTGAATGGGATGCCCACTGCGGTGTCAATGACATACTATAGTGCGCGCACTCAAACTGAAGGCAGCCAATGAGTTGGCCTTTGAAATGTCATAAGGCTCAGTTCTCGTCGTACCGTAAACCCTATAATTAGCCCCCCGGGGGCTAATTTTTTCGGTCGAGCGCTAGGAGGGTGTATAATTATAGGGGGGGGGGGCTAATTATAGGGGGGGGGCTTATAAACTGGAAGTGTCGATGAGTGGGGAGGTGGGGGCAAAAGGGCGCGTGGAGGCGATATTTAAGGGAAAAAGGCGCTGTGCACACACGTTGGTACACTCTAACACACTCTCACACAGTCTCACATGCACATACGTGTACATACATACACATACGCGACCATACATACACCCAGACATGGAAACATGTGCCTTTTAGACGATGGTTCATTTAGGGAGGGGGTGTAATTATAGGGGGGGGGGCTTATTAACTCAAAGTGGTCTTGGGAGGGTGTATTTTTATAGGGGGGGGCTAATTATAGGGTTTACGGTAATCAGCATTAAAATGATGCCAATTGTACCGGCTGTGTACAATTTATCTGCAGGTGTTCCAGAACTTACAGGCGAACTCCAAAAATGTTCTTCTTGCACACACCGCGCGCTGCGGCTCACAATATTAGTGCGCTGGCGGGGGCAACACACCAATGCGTATTGTGTAGGCTTGCACGCACGCACTGCACCCACCAATTTCGCAGTAGGTCCCACTGTAGCCCCTGGAGCACTCGCAAGCAAATCCACCTTAAAAATTGACGACATGCTCTACCGTAAATCCTCCAATAGTGCCCCCGGGGCACTATTTTTTCAACCTCTCCTTACCCGGGGGCACTATTGGAGAGGGGGGCACTATTGGAGGGGGGGCTTCTATTATTTCAACCTAAAAATTTTGAATGGTAATGCTAGTTTCGCTGTCAAAATTGCCGTTTTTTTCGGTGATTTTGATCACTTTTGCTACATTTAATGGTTGATTTACCACTAATAGTTGCTGAAATGTACTATTATTGGTTAGTAGTAGTGTGCAGGGGACGACTGGCGGCACCGACCTCTACGCCGCTCTGTCATCGGACCCCCTGCAGCTGCGCTTCCTGTGAACTCGTTTGTGCGCTTTTTGTGCAGTGCGGCTACGACAGCCAAAGTCGTAGTCGTCGCGCCGTAGTCGTAGCGACCGTCAAACCTGGTTTCCGTTGCCGCCCGCTAGGCGCAGCCAGGTGTCGCTAGCAGTGCGTCCTTCCCACGTCCATTCAAATCCCTCCCTGGTGATTGGACGACGCACGCGTGGGCGTACGCGCGTTTCCGCTCGCGTGACACGCGCCGACCGTTGGTCACTCTCCGTGTTTTCCCCCGAATTTCCCGTTTTTCTCTCCCCCCGCTCGCGGCGAAGCCACCGTGCGGCCTTTCTGCGCCTTGCACGTGTTGGTGACGGGCCAAATAGTGGAGCGTCGTTGGACGGTCGTACCCAAACCTGCACACGAGCCATTCGCCTCGACCTCTGGCGGCAGCCCCGTCACGTCGACGCCAGCGAGCTCTCACGCAAGCGCACCGGGCGCTTTGGCCGCTTTCTCGACCGCTGTCGGCAGCCCCGTCACGTCGACGTCAGCCGGCTTACTCAGCGCGCTGCGACAGGCGAAGCAGCGTCGGCTCAAGCGCGTCGCGACAGGCGGAAGCGACGTCGGCTCTTGCGACGGCGAAGGGAAGTTTTGCGCTGCGCCGCTGTGTCGTTGCGTTCATCGTCTCTCGCCACCGTGGGGAGACAGCGCTCCCTGGGGCGAATTCGAGTTGCAGGAACGCGTGCGGATTTCAGTGTGCTAGCCAAAGGACGGAGCAGCAGTCGAAGGCCCTTGGAGGGCGGCGGAGTCGGCGGAAGAGCCGACGGCGAGCAGGCGCCCTTGCGTGGCGGTGTCGATGGGAGAGTCGACAGGCGAAAAGCCACGAGGAGCGGATAAACAGTGCATGCTCTGCAACCGGACGGGCCACTTCAAGGCGATGTGCCGTAGTAGCAGCCAGCGCAGCGGCCTGGGCCAGCAGCGCCGAGGCGGTACAAACCGCCTGGTGAAAGACCGCGACCCCGAAGCAGTGCTGCGACTAGGCGTCACCGTCGTCAGCGAGCAGAGCAGCGGCATCAAACGACAAGTCGGCATCAGCAATGGCGACTTCTTCGTCCCGACGAACATTGAGCTCGACACCTGCGCGACACCGTCGACGCTGACGTACAGAGACTACAAGAGCATCTGTCCAAAGTTGCCGATTGTGCCAACAACGTCGCCGCTCACCAACTTCGACAACAGCGTCGTGCAGGGTGTAAAAGGCGTGATCGTGACGAAGGTCAAAATCAATGGGATCATCCACAAGGACCGAATCTACATTGTGCCCAACAACTGCACGTCGGTCATCGGCAGAAACTTCTTGTGCCCAATGAAGATCGTAGTCGACTGCAGCCAGGGAGTCAACACGGTGACGGCAGCTGAACCAGCTTCGAGCGACTTTAGCGCGGCATCTGCTTGTCACGCAGACATCCTCAGAGCGTATCCCCGCTTGTTGGAGGAGAGCCTGGGCACCTATCCCGACTCCAAGCACAGCATTGTGCTTGATGAGAATGCCCAGTCGACAGCCGTCAAGTGCCGAACCGTCCCACTGAGCCGACGCGAGCAGACCAAAGTCGAGTGCGAAGCCATGGAGCAAGCTGGCATTTGGGAGAAGGTGCAACATAGCCAGTGGGTGCACCCCATGGTTACCGTCCCAAAGCCATCAGGAGGGGTCAGAATAACAACGGACTTGACTCGTCTGAACAAGTACGTCGTGCCCGACCGCTACCCTGTGCCGAATATCAAGGACCTGCTACTCGAGTTGAGTGGAGCGAAGGTCTTCACCAAGCTCGACCTCCGCAAGGCGTACTACAACGTGCAGCTGGACGAGGAGAGCAGGCACCTTACGTCGACAATCACACCATATGGCATCTTCCAGTACAAGCGGCTCCCAATGGGGCTGAAAGACTCAGCTTCAGCCTTTCAACGAAGAGTCGCCCAAGCGCTGCAAGACCTGCCAGGGGTGATCGTCTACATCGACGACATCTTGGTGCATGGCAAGGATCGAGCGGAACATGACAAGCAACTGAGACAAGTCCTCCAGAGGCTGCAGGACAAGGACTTCCGGCTGAACCAGGAGAAGAGCCAGATCGGTGTCAGCCAAGTGACCTTCCTGGGCCACACGATCTCCGCCGAGGGAGTTTCTCCAGATGAAAAAAACATTGAGGCCATTCTGAAGACGAGTGAGCCCAAGAACGTCAAGGAGGTTTCAGCTTTTCTGGGGTTGCTCACATACTACAGTGATATGCTGGAACGG
>JASAMY010002588.1:0-60065 GCA_030248085.1 Paralinhomoeus sp. GSCO2_6 | reverse complement strand
CCAAAAGTGGCAAAGTTGCCGAAATATTTTTTGATTGTCGTCAAATTTGGGTTCTCAGGTCAACTTTTTGAGGGGATTCCGAATATCAAATTGATTTTCAAAAATAAAATTTATTTCGCCTAAAAATGAGAAATATCGAAAATTGCCAACCAATTTTAGTTTTTTGATCAGAACGTTCACTTTTCATGGTCCGATCGCAAAAGTAAACACATATTCGGAATCCTCGTGAAATTCTGCGTCTGATAGGCTGCCCGTCGCCTTCAACAACTGCCATCGCCCATTGTAGAAAATTGCAATCAAATTTTTAAAAGTGCACATTTTTGGACATTTTCGCTCATTACTCGCCAGTCTTATTCGAGCACACCTCGAGACCACCACCACTGGATAGAGCATGCAATTCTGCGTCGATCCACACCAATTTCATTTAAAATTGAGGGACCGGAAGTTGTGAAATTTTCACTTGAACATGGTAAGCGTCAATACGACCAAAATGGATGTCAGCCAATAGTTTGTCCCCACACCTATGGAAGGAACCAGTTAGGCACGAAGTCGACGGCGCTGATCACTAGGAGTCGTTTGTTGTAGTTGCAAGATTAAATTTAATTAATATGCCGTTATCTTTTTGATTTAAAAACATTATTTCCTTTTCAACAACGTACAACAACAACAACAACTTTCCGTAGTTGCTCGTCACTAGAAGAAATAGCTTTGCACGCAAGGAACTATTGTACCGCAAACCCTATATACTTACCCCCCCCCAAATGTGTCCCCCTCCAACAATCCCCCCTCAGATGGAGCCTTTCAGTTTATTAGCCTCCACCCCCACCACCACAGGGCAGCGTATGGCCTAGTGGCAAAGAATCGGACTCTTGCGCGCATGATCCTGGGTCCGACTCGGGATGGAGCCACTAGACCGAGGGACCGACCGACCGAGGACCTCCCTCTCGATTTATTTTCTCGTGCCATCGCTGCCCTAGATTATGGATGGCGTTCTTCTGAAGGTCTTTGGCTAATTGCGCGGCTCTAGACAGGAAGGCGTCATGGATATGGGTATGCTATGTGGGCCATTGACGGCCTCCTAATGTTGCCCCTAATCCAACAACAACACCCCCCACAACTGGATCATCTCCCGCCCTCCAATAAGTCAGAGTGTGTTTGTGTGTGTGTGTGTGTGTGTGTGTGTGTGTGTGTGTGTGTGTGTGTGTGTGTGTGTGTGTGTGTGTGTGTGTGTGTGTGTGTGAGTGTGTGTGCGTGCGTAGGTGCGTACGTGCGTGCGCAGTGTGTATACATAAAACATGGGTTGAGACTTATGGCGTGTATGTCCTTGTGTGTGCATCACAATGCGGTCAGTCAGTGCCATCAAAGCTCTCTGTACATATCGATCCTTCTAAATCGCAATCGACCCACCTCGCCTTCCTATGTATGACCCCAGTTGCTAATTTTGAAGGTTTACAGTACCTTTGGATGATCTGTTTTTCGTCCCAAGGAAACACCCAGGAATGGAGGAAATCCAATTTCTATGTTTTTCTTCAAAGCACTATTGAGAACGCCCACTAAATCGTCATCTCCTCATGGTCACAAGCGCGGAGGAGACAGCAGTACTGCTGGTGCCTAAGATCCGCCCAGAAGAAGAGATCCGCAATATTCTACAAGATGCTGAGCAGGCAGCAGCCAGTGAAGAGCAGGCCACTGATCAAACTACATCTGGCCCAAGCGAAAGCCCTAGGAGCAAAAAGCGCAAAAAAACCTATGACGAATTGCTGAATTGAACAAGTGATAGATCCAGTGTACATGTAGGTATGTGTATTAGATGCTGTGCATTCAGACGCATTTGTGAGGGGGGGGGGGGTGGGTTGGGGCCGTTTAGGATTGGCGATTTGGAGGTGTCAATTAGTGGGAAACTTTGTTGGCACTCACTGCATCGAACGGTTTGTGGTACGAAAACTACAGGGCGGGGGCTAATTGTGAGGGGGGGGGAGGTAATTGGTAGAGGGGGTGTAATTAGAGGGTCTATGGTATTTTAGTTGCTTGCGCACAAAGGAATTCCTTCCAATGATGCAGCCGCTATTGTTGAAAGAGCACATATTTTGAAATGTAAAGTACAAAAAGAAACCAAAAGAAAACATAACAAAAAATACAACACCCTACAATTACAACCTCAAACGACTCCTACTGATCGGCGCTATCGACTTCGTATCTAACTAGTTCCTTCCATTGGCGCGAGAACAAACTGGGTGCTGAGATCTGAGAACTGGGTGCTCATATTGGCACAGACCAAGTTCAAGTGGAAATTTCGCCACTTCCGGTCCCTCAATTTTAAATGAAATTAGTATGGAGCAACGCAGAATTGCATGCTCTTTCCAGTGGTGGCGGTCTCGCAGTGTGCTCTCTTGAGGCTGGCGACTAATGAGCCAAAATATCCAAAAAATTGCATTTTCAAAATTTTGATTTCAATTTTCTACAATGGGCGATGTCAATTGTCAACGACGCCATGTAGCCTATCAGAGGCAGAATTGGACAAGGATTCCGAATCTACCTTTATTTTTCGGATTTGACCGTGAAATTCGCATATATTGGTAAAAAAACAAAATTTGATTTGCAATTTTCTGTATTTCCCATTTTCGGACCAAATCATTTTTTTTCTGAAAACCGACTTGATTTTCGGAATCAGCGCAAAAAGTTGACCTAGGAACCCAAATTTGACGAAAATCAAAAAATATTTCGGCAACTTTGCCACCTAATGGTTGGTTTTAAAAAAAAGCGAGTACAGTAAAGCGAGTAAAAAAAAAACAGCCAGCTTGCAGAGTAGCGTTCACATTGTGCCGGCGTTTGTCCGGTAGCTAGGAGGTGCGCCAGTCACGAGTCGTTGCGCGCATTGAATGTGCTCTACTGACAACATTGTTTCATTTATTTGCCAATCAGGATAAAGTGTGACTTTATTTGCTCTAGTATTTGTCGCTCAAACAAATATTTATTGCAGAATGAACAGACGCTTCGTCTTCGCACTGCTGCTTCAGAGTCTGGCTTTGGTGGAGAGCCCACGCTGCTTCGTCGGATCGTCAGCGCTGTCGGCTGTGACGACGACGCGTCTGCAGCAGCGCCTCTGCGACGCTCCCGACGCCGTCTGCGTCGTCAGTCGCCAGCGGACGTCGGCAGCCAGCGCCTCGTTGCCTGCCGTCTTCGACTTTGGCTGCGGCGACGCCGACAACTGTTGGAACGAGGCCGAGCGCTGGTGCTGCCGCGCCGACGGCTGCAACGACCCGCGCGTTTGGTTGCCGCCCCCTGCATCGCAGACTAGTACAGCTGTTGAGTCGGCGAAGAACCGTAGAACGAGACTCGCTGAAGATCAAGGCTACACTTGTTCCTGCGACGTGGTTTGCGACTACAGCACAACCTACGATTTCCAAACACTTAGGTTCCGTTTTACAAACCGTAACTGTGGGGTCATCTGCAGTCAGGGAGACAATCGGATGAGCGTCAACAACCGAGGATACGACTTAAAGTACTGCTGCGGAAGCGGAATAGAGTGCACAAGAAGCAACTATACGGCAGTCGTACTCCGCAACATTACGCGTCTGAGCGGGTTCTGCTACCGCGACTTTGACCCGGACAAGAACAACTCTCCATATCCTCAGGAGCAGCGCAATCGGCGGCCTCTACCACAGAAGTGCGATCCTGGCGACCACTGCGTGACCATCTATAGGAAGGACTCGAAGGAAGGCGTCCTCTCCGACTGCGAGACGTCCATCTCGTCCAAATGGCGTCCTATTAACTTCACGTGCGACGACGTCTTCAGCAAGGCTGAAGAAGAGCGTTGGCGCGGCCTCAACGAATCCGCCCACTGCGCGGCCTTTGGCGGCGGACAGATGGCGGCGTGCTGCTGCGAGGGCGCAGTCTGCAACGATCCCGTCCGAGACCCCAACATGGACGCTAAGGCGCTGTTCGACAAGCTGACGCTGACGACGACGACGGCGACGACCACAACGACTACGACTACGACGACGCTGAAGACGTCGACGACGACCACGTCCACCACGACGACGACGGTCACGACGACGACGAGCGGCACGTCGACGAGCAAGGCGACGCAGCTGCCGACGACCGAGGCAGACGAGGAAGAAGCTGCCGGCGGCGCCGAAGTGCTGCTGACGCGCCGCGCTCTCTTCGGCATCGTCCTGCTCCGCTACGCGTACTAAACACTGACCGCAGCAGTGTATGTGAACAGTACGGGTTTGTTTGCGTCTCTATAGATCTGATCGCGGTTGATGAGAACAGTGAAAAGGATAGTTTCGTGGAAAGAAATCTGTATTTGGGCTTACTGACTACTTACTATCTTACTGCCACCACCAGCTTACTGCTTACTGCCTCTGTTGACTTCTCGTTTTGGAGCATTCTCAAAGACATGGAGCGATCCAATTCCTTAGATGAGTTGAACGAAGCGATTGGAAGCGCTTTTGCTCATTTTAACACTGATTTTTGCTCTGGAAATTGCAATTCTGTTACTGACAGGTGGCGGTCACTTTGAAAATCAGTGAATTTGTTCTGCGCTGAATAAATTACGCTTATTTGGGTGGATTTCTCCAGTTATTTATTTTATTTGGGGCAGGTCTAAGTTGTACTTGATAGTGTGTACGTGCAAAAAAATTGTTAAAATCTGTCGACACAGTAAGTAAGGCATAGTAACTGATCAAAGTTGAGAAACGCACGTGGGACACCCTGTAGGACACCGTGGTAGCTACAGTATCAGAGGCGCTCTAAATAGTACAACGCGATAAAATTCCTAGTCAGTGACGCTCGATTTCAGCAACGGCAGTAGCGATTGAGCTGAATTGATGTGTATAGCTCCGCCCACTGATTCTGGTGCAATTCATCAAAAAATTCCGATTGCTGAAAGTGCATCAAAATTCAAGTTTACATACAAGAGTACGCGCTACCGTATGCCGCATCTGACTTGGCTAATGCGGTCGTTGAGCTGAGAGATGATGGATGGTGTGTGGCATGCCCAACCAACGGGGTTGTGGTAGAATACAAAATTTCCAAGCACACTTCTTCCAAACACGCTTCCGAACACACTTCCCATGCGTCTGAACGGTCATTCAAATAGTCCTACAAACGCTGTATTCTGACATGTATTCTGCTTTGTCTAGGCTTAGGATTAAGCTTAGGCATTGGCCTTGCTTAGGCTTACGCCTAAGCCTTGCTGAGGCTTAGGTTTTGCTTAGGCTTAGGCTTTTCTTAGACTTGATTTGGGTCTTTCTAGGGCTTAGGCTTCAGTCTTGCTGAGGCTTAGGCATTGCCCCAGCTTAGGCTTTAGTTAGCTTAGCATTGGCTCAGGCTTAGGCTTAGGCTCATAATTCATAAAACTATTTTGGTGTGCTTTTTTGGAATTCTGCCATCACTGTTATCTTAGCCACTGTACTGTTCAAATGCAATTAGCATTTTATAACCACTACCGTATCCCGTTTTTTGTTATCTACTTACAACTCCGGCGGCTGTCTGTGCGTGCGTGCGTGCGTGCGTCCGGACTATAACTCTCGAACGGCTCGACGGATCCGGACGGGCGATGGCTCGTTCGACTCGGCATCGCGCCGCATTTCGTCAGACGCTATTCGTTTTGTTCATAATTACCGGTAATACCGATAAATAGCGAAAATACGACTCTGGGACAAATATTTTGGTGCGACCAATGATTGTCCTGCAGGGAACGCGTCTTTTAGAAAACGATTACTTTTTCGGTTCTCTCGAACGGCCCGACGGATCTGGATGGGCGATGGCTTGATCGACTCGGCCTCGCCCGGCATTTCCATATATGCTGCTGGTTTCAACGATAAATACCGATAAATGGTGAAAGTGACAAAAAGAAGCGAAAACGGTGTTTCTAAGGTCTAAAGGGGTAAGTAGTAAGCCTAAAGGGGCAAGAAGGAAACAAACGGTACTGTAATGGAAACAAGCGATCCTAAAAGGAAACTAAACAAAATCGACAGCAATATCGCCTGCGTGCACGGATAAAGGTGCGATGCGGCTCGTTCGACCTGTCATCGCTAGAACCGGTTTCAGATGTGAACAGCATATGCCAACAGTCGACCCACTGAACAGATGGCGCGCCAAGCAGCTAGCGCGCTGGACAGGCGGACTGGATGGCACGCTGAACAGCTGGGGCGATCGACAGGCGGACTGGACGGCACGCTGAAAACCTGGGGCGATCGACAGGCGGACTAGACGGCAGGCTGAACAGCTAGCTCGATCGACAGGCGGACTGGCTGGACGGCAGGCTGAACAGCTAGCGCGATCGACAGGCGGACTGGACGGCACGCTGAACAGCTGGGGCGATCAACAGGCGGACTGGACGGCACCCTGAACAGCTAGCGCGATCGACAGGCGGACTGGATGGCTGGCTGAACAGCTAGCTCGATCGACAGGCGGACTGGCTGGACGGCACGCTGAACAGCTAGCGCGATCGACAGGGGGACTGGATGGCAGGCTGAACAGCTAGCTCGATCGACAGGCGGACTGTCTGGACGGCACGCTGAACAGCTAGCGCGATCGACAGGGGGACTGGATGGCAGGCTGAACAGCTAGCTCGATCGACAGGCGGACTGTCTGGATGGCATGCTGAACAGCTAGCTCGATCGACAGGCGGACTGGCTGGACGGCACGCTGAACAGCTAGCGCGATCGACAGGGGGACTGGATGGCAGGCTGAACAGCTAGCTCGATCGACAGGCGGACTGGCTGGACGGCACGCTGAACAGCTAGCGCGATCGACAGGGGGACTGGATGGCAGGCTGAACAGCTAGCTCGATCGACAGGCGGACTGTCTGGACGGCATGCTGAACAGCTGGGGCGATCAACAGGCGGACTGGACGGCACGCTGAACAGCTAGCGCGATCGACAGGCGGACTGGACGGCAGGCTGAACAGCTAGCTCGATCGACAGGCGGACTGGCTGGACGGCATGCCGAACAGCTAGCTCGATCGACAGGCGGACTGGCTGGACGGCACGCTGAACAGCTAGCGCAATCGACAGGCGGACTGGACGGCACGCTGGACAGCTGGGGCGATCGACAGGCAGACTGGACGGCACGCTGAACAGCTAGCGCGATCGACAGGCGGACTGGACGGCACGCTGGACAGCTGGGGCGATCGACAGGCAGACTGGACGGCACGCTGAACAGCTAGCGCGATCGACAGGTGGACTGGACGGCACGCTGAACAGCTGGGGCGATTGACAGGCGGACTGGACGGCATGCTGAACAGCTAGCGCAATCGACAGGCGGACTGGACGACACGCTGAACAGCTAGCGCGATCGACAGGCGGACTGGATGGCACACTGAACAGCTAGGGCGATCGACAGGCGGACTGGACGGCATGCTGAACAGCTAGCGCGATCGACAGGCGGACTGGACGGCACGCTGGACAGCTGGGGCGATCGACAGGCGGACTGGACGGCACGCTGAACAGCTAGCGCGATCGACAGGCGGACTGGATGGCACACTGAACAGCTAGCTCGATCGACAGGCGGACTGTCTGGACGGCACGCTGAACAGCTAGCGCGATCGACAGGTGGGCTGGACGGCACGCTGAACAGCTGGGGCGATCAACAGGCGGACTGGACGGCACGCTGAACAGCTAGCGCGATCGACAGGCGGACTGGACGGCAGGCTGAACAGCTAGCTCGATCGACAGGCGGACTGGCTGGACGGCATGCCGAACAGCTAGCTCGATCGACAGGCGGACTGGCTGGACGGCACGCTGAACAGCTAGCGCAATCGACAGGCGGACTGGACGGCACGCTGGACAGCTGGGGCGATCGACAGGCAGACTGGACGGCACGCTGAACAGCTAGCGCGATCGACAGGCGGACTGGACGGCACGCTGGACAGCTGGGGCGATCGACAGGCAGACTGGACGGCACGCTGAACAGCTAGCGCGATCGACAGGTGGACTGGACGGCACGCTGAACAGCTGGGGCGATTGACAGGCGGACTGGACGGCATGCTGAACAGCTAGCGCAATCGACAGGCGGACTGGACGACACGCTGAACAGCTAGCGCGATCGACAGGCGGACTGGACGGCACGCTGGACAGCTGGGGCGATCGACAGGCGGACTGGACGGCATGCTGAACAGCTAGCGCGATCGACAGGCGGACTGGCTGGACGGCACGCTGAGCGGCTTGGCTTAGCGACTGGACTGGACTGTACACTGAACAGCTAGCCTGCGTCGACATGCAGACGAGTCACGGCTAGCCTGCATTGATACGCAGACGAGTCAACCTGCTGAACAGCTAGCCTGCGTTGACACACGGGCCCACTGAACAGCTAGCATGCTCGACAGGTGGGCTGGATGGGGCGGGGGGTGGCCGAAGGCCGCTACGGGCGTCTAGTCTACTTACAACTCCGGCGGCTGTCTGTCTGTGTCTGCGTCCGGGCTATAACTCTCGAACGGCTCGACGGATCCGGACGGGCGATGGCTCGTTCGACTCGGCCTCGCTCCGCATTTCGTCAGACGCTATTCGTTTTGCGATTCGAAAGTGATATAAATGGCGAAAATACCATCATAGGACTACTATTTTGGTGTGACTAATATTTCGTTCTAACAGCGATACGCGTTTCTTAGAAAACGTGCATGCGTCCGCTGTTTTTGGTAACTCTCCAACGGCTCGGAACGAACGAACGCTCGAACAGAACGATCCGGACGGGCCATGGTTTGATGGACTCGTCCTCGCCCGGCATTTCCATATATGCTAGTCGTTTCGGCAATAAATATCGATAAATGGCGAAAGTGGCAAAAACAAGCGAAAAACGGTGTGTATATGCAAACATCCATGCATCCACATCCACGTCTAAGCAAACAATAATTGATGCGTCCGCATCCACATCCCGTTCCATGAAAACAACTAATCCTAAAAAAAACTAAACAAATCGACAGCAATATCGCCTGCGTTGCGTGCACGGATAAAGGTGCGATGCGGCTCGTTCGACCTGTCATCGCTAGAACCGGTTTCAGATGTGAACAGCATATGCCAACAGTCGACCCACTGAACAGATGGCGCGCCAAGCAGCTAGCGCGCTGGACAGGCGGACTGGATGGCACGCTGAACAGCTGGGGCGATCGACAGGCGGACTGGACGGCACGCTGAAAACCTGGGGCGATCGACAGGCGAACTAGACGGCAGGCTGAACAGCTAGCTCGATCGACAGGCGGACTGGCTGGACGGCACGCTGAACAGCTAGTGCGATCGACAGGCGGACTGGACGGCACGCTGAACAGCTGGGGCGAGGACTGGACGGCACGCTGAACAGCTGGGGCGATCAACAGGCGGACTGGACGGCACCCTGAACAGCTAGCGCGATCGACAGGCGGACTGGATGGCTGGCTGAACAGCTAGCTCGATCGACAGGTGGACTGGCTGGACGGCACGCTGAACAGCTAGCGCGATCGACAGGGGGACTGGATGGCAGGCTGAACAGCTAGCTCGATCGACAGGCGGACTGTCTGGACGGCATGCTGAACAGCTAGCTCGATCGACAGGCGGACTGGCT
This sequence comes from Paralinhomoeus sp. GSCO2_6, assembly GCA_030248085.1. Taxonomy (NCBI): domain Eukaryota; kingdom Metazoa; phylum Nematoda; class Chromadorea; order Monhysterida; family Linhomoeidae; genus Paralinhomoeus; species Paralinhomoeus sp. GSCO2_6. The sequence goes on along the minus strand of JASAMY010002588.1, from coordinate 50,522 downwards.
GGACGGCACGCGGCACAGCTAGCTCGATCGACAGGCGAACTGGATGGCACGCTGGACAGCTGGGGCGATCGACAGGCGGACTGGACGGCACGCTGGACAGCTGGGGCGATCGACAGGCGGACTGGACGGCACGCTGAACAGCTAGCGCGATCGACAGGCGGACTGGACGGCACACTGAACAGCTGGGGCGATCGACAGGCGGACTGGCTGGACGGCACGCTGAGCGGCTAGCGCGATTGACAGGTGGACTGGACGGCGCGCTGGACAGCTGGGGCGATCGACAGGCGGACTGGACGGCACGCTGAACAGCTAGCGCGATCGACAGGTGGACTGGACGGCACGCTGAACAGCTGGGGCAATTGACAGGCGGACTGGACGGCCTGCTGAACAGCTAGCGCAATGGACAGGCGGACTGGATGGCACGCTGAACAGCTAGCGCGATCGACAGGCGGACTGGCTGGACGGCACACTGAACATCTAGCGCGATCGACAAGTAGACTGGATGGCACACTGAACAGCTAGCGCGATCGACAGGTGGACTGGACGGCATGCTGAACAGCTAGCGTGATCGACAGGCGGACTGGCTGGACGGCACGCTGAGCGGCTAGCGCGATCGATCGACAGGTGGACTGGACAGTACACTGAACAGCTAGCCTGCATCAACATGCAGACGAGTCATGGCTAGCCTGCATTGATACGCAGACGAGTCAACCTGCTGAACAGCTAGCCTACGTTGACACACGGACCGACTGAACAGCTAGCATGCTCGACAGGTGGGCTGGATGGGGCGGGGGGTGGCCGAAGGCCGCTACGGGCGTCTAGTCTACTTACAACTCCGGCGGTTGTCTGTGCGTCCGGGCTATAACTCTCTAACGGCTCGACAGATCCGGACGGGCGATGGCTCGTTCGACTCGGTCTCGCTCCGCATTTCGTCAGACGCTATTCGCTTCTCAATATTAAGCTGATATAAATGGCGAAAATACCGCTCTGGGACAAATATTTTGGTGCGACCATTGATTCTCTTACACCTGTTGCATGTGTTGCATAAATTGGAAATTGCCTTTGGGGTTGGGGCCGGTGGGGGGGGGTCGGTGGCGGTGCCGGAGCTGGTGCCGAAGCGCCCGAATTTTTTGGTACAAGTGCGTTGGCGCCGGTGGCGGCGGCTCGCTGGCGGTGCCGAAGCTACGATGCCGAAGCGAAAGCGCCAATGCATCACTTCCTCATCGGACAGCAGAAGGCGCGCAGCTGACGCCGCCCGCAAACGCGAACGTCGCCAAGAGCAGACTGAGGAAGAGCGGACGAGAGAGCAGGCAGATCACGCCGCGGCCGAGCGCGACCGCCGTGAAGCACAGACCGCGGAAGAGCGGCAGAGGATTAGGGAGACTGACGCCGCTCGACGCCGCGAACTTCGCCAGAATCGACGCTTAACTGGCAACGGGAAATACTTTGCTGCCAGAGACGCGGAGGCTGTCGTCAATGGCACTCAGCTCGTCGACTACGCGGACGTTGGCGCGCTGTACGACGAGCACGGTTGGCCGGCTCAAGCTCCTTGTCCGAGCTGCGGTGCCTACAAGTTGCCTTCTGAGCCGGCGCAGACGTGCTGCTTGAACGGACAGCACGCATTTCCGCCGCTCTTTGACGACATGCCCGATCGTCTGGTCCAGCTGTGGACGTCTGACTCTGCTGACGCGCGGATCTTTCGCAAGTTCTGTCGGCCACTCAACAATGCGTTGGCGTTGGCGAGCTTGAAGGCCAAGGACGCGCCATTGCCAGCTGGTGACCAGTCCTACCGGCCAATGGTTGTCATTCAGGGAAAGGTGAGTACGATTTCTTTCTCGTACCTTAATTGGTTTTCTTGAATGCGGTTATCGTTTAGGTCTACTTTTTGATGGGACCTCTTCGGCCAACGGACGACGCTCAACCGGTTTTTGCACAACTGTACTTGTTCGACCCAGCGAACCCGTCGAATGAGCTACAGCACCGGCTCTCAGGGATGATGATCCCAGGATCGGCGACGGCCGCGGAGCGCGCCCAGCTGCGTCGGCTGCTGGGCGAGCTGCAGGAAGAGCTGAAGCGGCACAATCCCTACGTCGCTGACATGCTGCACGCGTGCGAGCTGATGGAGGAGAACGACTGCCCGCCTGTACAGCTCGTCATCGACGACAAAGAGCGACCTGGAGGCGAGCACGAGCGGCGCTTCAGTTCGAATTTTAAAGAAATTTCAGGTTGGTAGACATTTTCGGCTAAACTAGACTGACGGATTATGCGATAATTACAATTTTTGCTGCCTCCCTAATTAGTCCTCCCCAAAGCTAAAAGTCCTGTTGGTGCTGCCCTCCCCCCCCCCCCACAAGTTGCAGTAGCGAGGTACACATGTTAAACTACTCGTCGCTTTGGTTTTTGTAGTGCTGATGGACGATCAGCGTCCGGGGCCGCGCGCGCTCGTGTTGACCTTTCGAGGACCGAGCAGGGAGCTGCAGGAGGTGTCAGAGACGCATCGAGCGGTCGACGCACTCCGCTTCCCATTGCTCTTTCCGACCGGTGCCAACGGGTGGCATCTGCAACTCAAGAAAAGTCCAACAAGCGGTCGCGACTGCACGGCTCTTCAGTTCTACGCGTACCACATCCAGGTGCGCCCTGAAGACGCCAGAATCAACCGGACAGGCAACATCCTCATCCAGTGAGTTCGGCACAACTGCTTGCGTTGTGGTTGCTTAATAAAGTGTGCATTTTGCAGCGCTGGCCGACTCTTCCACGAGTACTGCTGCCTCGCTTATGTAAAGTGGGAGACCCAGCGACTTAAGTGGATCGAGACGCACCAAAAGGAGCTGAGAGGCGACACGTACAAACGGTAAAAGGGTCCTCGGTCTTTGCGTTTGCCTGTCGTATTGCCTAGCTGCTGCCGTCACAGCCGCTCTGCCCCGTCCCCAGCTGTCTCACGGTTCTCTGCGCGACTCCCCCCCCCCATACCTGTAACCGGGAATTGGACCTGGGGGGGAGGGTTCGGGCACTTTCTGGGGGGGCGTGGGTGGGGTGAGAAACTGGAGGAGGGGGGGTCGGGGAAGGAAGAAAAAGGCACTTTTTGGTTGATTTTTGGTCAAAAAGACACTGTAAAAATTCTAAAATAGGTACTTTTTACTCAAACTACACTGTAAATTACCCAATATAGGCACTTTTTGGTCGATTTTTGCTCAAAAGCACTGTACAGAGCACATTACAATATACAGTTTCAAATTTTGGGGGGGGGGGGGGGTTGGGGGGTGTGGGTAGGGTCAAAACCAGCAAGTGTGGGGGGAGGGAAGCCCCGCCTCCACCAACCCCCCCAGTTACAGGTATGCCCCCCCCCCCAAGCCAGCCCACCAGCCGCACCCCCCCCCCACAATCTTGACATTGTGGCGGCCGCCCTCCCCCTGGACGCATCGGTGCTCCTAATGAACTTTTAGCGAGGGGCACTCGTAATTGATTATTTACTTGTGTTCTTGTTCAGGATTTGCGAGGACGTCGGATTACAGAGAGCGCAAGAAGGCGAAAAGATCCCCATTGGCCATCAGGTTGTTGGCATACCTGTAACCGGGTCTGGCAGAGTGGGGGGGGGGCTAAACGGTCGAATCTGGGGGAGGGGGTCCCTGGAGCAAAAAGTGGGGGGGGGTAGCTGACCAGTGTTTACTGAAACAGTGCCTGGTACTTTTTGGTCAAATATGGGTATAAATAGGCGCTAAATAGTGTTATTTAGCTGTTTTATGGTTGTATAACACTGAAAAGCACTGAAAAACACCAACAGTTACTCACTTTTATCGTTTTAAGCAAGGTGAAAATGGGAGAGGGGAAATTCTGGATGGGCGGTCGAGCGGTGTTGGAAAATAGTGGGGCCCCCAAAGCCCCCCCCCCCTCCCCAGTTACAGGTATGGTTGCTGGACGTAATATGAGTTGATGTACTGAACGAGTGTTGAGTTCAGGTCATCTTGCCTCCGACGTTCGTGGGCTCGCCTCGGTACATGCACCAGCATTTTGAGGACGCGATCGCCATCTGCCGCGAGTTCCACAAGCCCGACCTCTTCATCACCTTCACGGCCAACCCTCAGTGGATCGAGATTCGGCGCTCCCTAGAGGAAGGTATGCTGGCGGCCACTTACACGTCTTTACATCAGTTCGCAAATATGTATGCTGTTTTGCGTTTAGGACAACGCCCAGAAGATCGGCCGGACATCGTGGCTAGGGTCTTCCGGCTGAAGCTCAACAGCCTGATCAACGACATCACCAAGAACGCAGTGTTCGGCAAGATAGCTGCCTTTCTCTATGTCATCGAGTTCCAGGTGACTGGGCAGCTTTGTGTGTGTATGGAGGGTACATACAGAACAACCGATCTTGGGGGGGGGGTGCGTGATTTTCAAGCCCACGCGATTAGCACGTGCGCTTGAATATCAATATTAGTGATGTAGCTAGTGCGACAACGTTTAGAAGCGCGGCCTGCCTCACGGCCACATTTTGGTGATTCTTGACGAGAAGGACCGGCTGCGCACTGCGGACGACGTGGACGACGTGATCATGGCCGAGTTCCCGCCCGACCCGTCCGAGATGGAGGAGGGGCCGGCGAAGGAGCAGGCGCAGCGGCTGCTCGACATCGTCCGCCGCCACATGGTCCACACCTGCAGTCCTGCCTGCAAGAAGGAAGACGGCCGCTGCAAGCGCTTCTTCCCCAAGGAGTTCTGCGAGCAGACCGAGTGGAACGACGCCTCCTTTTACCCCAAGTATCGGCGTCGCGAGGGCCGCCAAGTTGTCATCGAAGGCAGAAGGGGGGACAGGATCGTCGACAACAGCAGCGTCGTGCCCTACTGCGCCTGGCTGAGCTTGAAATATGATGCACACATCAATTGCGAGGCTTGCATTTCGCCCACCTGCGCAAAGTACTTGTACAAGGTTGGTGATTGTCTGCAACCTTTGGTTTTAAGCACCCCCCTCCCCCCTCCATCCCTCCCTTTTCGCCACATTTTGAAGGGTGCTTGACCCCCCCCTCCCTCCCACCTCCCTGCTTCAACCCTAAACCTTGCAGACCAGACCCAACACTGGCCGAGTGGAGCTTTGAATAGGAACTGAGCGCCCCTGCCCCCTCCCACCCAACGTGCTGTATTTGTAGGTACCATGTACACTGCATTGAGTATCAGTTTACATGCTATTTATTGTATTGAAACATTTTGAACGACTCTACGCCAGTTTATGATGCGCCACCCCCCCGCCCCCCCCCCTCCCAACCCAGCTACATATACTTGCACGCACTTAGTCTACACTCGCGTTTCAGTACGTTTTGAAAGGCGTGGATCGCGCGATGGTGTCGGTGATGGGCGCGAGCGAGTTCGATTACAACGAAGTAGCCGCTTATCAGAACATGCGGTCGGTGGGCGCGAGCGAAGCCTGCTGGCGACTCCTCCAGTTCAAGATGTCCGACCGCTTCCCAGCGGTCATGGCGCTGCGCATCCACGATGAACAAGAGGAGTACATGGTCTTTCAAGGGGGCGAGGAGCAAGCAGTCGCGGAGCAAGGGCCGAAGAAGACGGAGCTCGTGGGCTTCTTCGACTACAACAGGGAGCACCCCGACTGCCGGCAGATGTACGTGGACATGCCCAAGCACTTCACGTGGGACGCGAACGCGCGGATCAAGTGCTGGAAGCCGCGCAAGCAGGGCACGACCATTGGTCGCGTCCACACGATCCACCCTCGGGCCGGAGCGGTGTTCTACCTGCGCATGCTGCTGCACCACGACCACTGCAGAGGCGCCACCTCCTACGCGGACCTGAAGACGGTCAAGGGCCGGCAGTGCGCGACGTACAAGGAGGTCTGCATGCTGCTGGGTTTGCTGCAGGACGACGGCGAATGGGAGGCCGTGCTCAGGGAGGCGGCGGAGTCAAAGGCGTCCAAGGCCATCAGACAGCTCTTCATCATGCTCTTGGAGTTCTGCGGGCCAGAGAACCCCAGACGACTGTTCGACGCGCACGTCTCCGAGTGGTGGGACGACTACAAACTCAAGATTCCGACTGCGACGGAGGAAGAACTGACGGCGCTCGTGCTCCACGACCTCGAGATCCGCCTCGTCGAGAAGGCGCTGCAGCTGCGCGACTTCGGCCTGCCCCCCTTGACCGACGATGGCCGCGAAGTTGTCGACGAGCTGTTGGCGCTGCAAGACAGCCCCGAGCGACGCTTGCCCGTCGTCTACCAGGAAGAACTCGAGTTCGACTGGGCTGACATGCAACAGAACGCTCAAGATTGGCGCTACATGCTCAACGAGGACCAGCTCGACATCTTCCGCGTTGTGCGCGAGGCAGTGCATGAGCAGAGACCTCTTCAGCTCTTCATCTACGCCAGGTGTTCTATTGTTCTTTTTGCTTTAGTTTCCTACGTAGTAGTAGCCTGTGTCGCAATTGTTTTGCTAACGTAGGGGGGGGGGGGTGGTTGAGGTTTTGTTTGCCAAAATAGAAAATGGCGAATACAGGAGAATTGTGTTCTCATTTGACTGTACAACCTCAGTGATCATCCTAGCTCTCAAATTCCAATGCTCACATGGCTTAGCAAAGTGTCCATTGCAGAGGTGGAACAGGCAAGACGTTCCTTTTGCAAACGCTTCTGGCGAACGCGAGAATTTTCTGTAAGAAGAAGAGCATCGCGTTGGCAGTCGCGTCGAGCGGCATCGCTGCCAATCTCCTGACGCTCGGTCGAACCTTCCACAGCCGCTTCCGCGTGCCGCTGAACCTCGGCGAAACCGATCGCTTCAAGGTCCGCCCCAACTCCGCGCTCGCGGATCTCATCAGGGAGGCGGTCTTGATCGTCTGGGACGAGGTGCGTGCGCCTGTCTCGCTGCGGCCGCGCCGCCAGTGAACTACGTGATCATGGAAATTAAGGCGCCCATGCTGCACCGGTTCCACCTCGACGCGCTCGACGCGATGCTGCGCGACGTGACTGGCTTGGCTGCACCGTTTGGCGGCAAGCGACTCATTCTCGCTGGCGACTTCCGTCAAGGTTTGATGTCCGCAGTTTTACTGTCTTGGTTTAGTTTCCTTTTTTGTTGCTGGTTAGATTGTCGGATGGGCATTATTATTTCTGTAATTTTTTCAGGAAGTACCCCCCCCCCTCCATCCGCGTCATGCTTATTCATGTTTTATGTGTGCAGTTAGTGTAATCTAATTTTAGTCCTGCCAGTGATTCCGCGGGCGTCGAACGCGGCCATCATAGACGCGTCCCTCACGCAGTCGCCGCTCTGGAAGCACTTTCGAGTGATGACGCTGACGAGAAACGTGCGCCTGGATGCCAACTATGACGACAAGGAGCTGCGTCTGTTCGACGAGTGGCTCTGCGCCATTGGCGACGGCGACGTGCTGATGGACAGGACGCCCGACTGGATCTCTCTCGACGCGGCGCTCTCGACCATCCCCGAATCCGTGCAAGTCGTCGAAGTGGACAACTCGACGAGAGAGAGCGTGACGCAGGCAATGGCGGAGTTCGCGGCGTTGGTCTTTCCTGGCCTCGAGGAGCAGATGAAGATGCCGATCGAGCAGTGGACCAGCTGGGTGTCGGCGCGCGCCATCCTCGCTCCCAGAAACGCTGAAGTCGACCTGCTCAACGAAGTCATCCTCGACAGTCTGCCAGGCGAGTCGACAAGCTTCTTCGCCGCCGATCAGACCATTGAACCGGCTGACGCCACCCGCTTTCCTGTCGAGTATCTCAACACACTGACTCCTAGTGGCTTACCACCAGCAAGGCTCCAGTTAAAGGTGGCTGTTGCCTGTTATTACACCCTTGGAATTGTGTGTAATATTCTATTCTGTGTCTTGCATAGGTCGGCGTGGTTCTGATGCTCATGCGCAACTTGCGACCGCGGGAGGGCCTCTGCAATGGCACAAAGCTCGTGCTGATCAAAGCGACTCCGCGACTGCTGCAGTGCAAAATTGGAACCGGTTCATATGGCTTGAAACTTAAACTTCCGACGGCGGGGGGTGGCACCTTCCCCCCCCCCCATTTACATGTATGCTGGGGTTGGCTATGCCGATTAGTGCCAGCGCTGCTCCCGCCAATTTCCGATACAATTTCGATGGTTATTCACCCTACAATTTCGATGGTTCCGTACAAGTCTCGCTGCCAAAATTCACCACTGACGCACGCAGCCCACATTTAACTCTGAGTAAATTACAGTTACCCCCCCCCCTCGCATGAACGTACCACCGTGTGAACTTGTGGTAACTGCAGGCCCCAAAGCTGGCGAATTGGTGCTGATTCCGCGCATCGACTTGACGCCCGTCGACCCCATGTTGCCAGTAAAGTGGAAACGTCGCCAGTTCCCTGTTCGTCCGGCCTTTGCCATGACAATCAACAAGAGCCAGGTAACGTTTGAGTTTCGCGTAGTATACTTGTTCGCCTAACTGTGAGGCCACTGTAGGGTCAAACGCTGGAACGCTCTGGCGTTTGGTTGAACGACACGGTGTTCACTCACGGCCAGCTCTACGTCGCGATCACGCGTGGACGGCGTCCCGACCATCTCTTCCTGGCCATCAACAAGGAGCACGAGGGCCTGACGCGGAACGTCGTCTTCCACCAGGCTCTCATAGACGTCCAGGTGTTTACGAATGTCTTGTCGCAGCACTTTGTCAAAGTGTCAACTAGGCTACTTTGTTCCAGAATGCAGCAGCTCACGACGAGCAGCCAAATGACACAGAGGTGGCAGTCGACTCTGACTCTGCCGACAACTCCAATTAGATGTCCATAAAAATGTTGTTCTCTTGATGTCTGAATGTCTCTAGGAATTTAGCTACGTTTTGCATCTGCCCCCTCCAGGTCGTTTGCCTCTTCGACCTGTGGGTGGGGCAGCTCTGCTGTTCGTTCGTGTAGTGTTCGTTGGCGCGTTTTGCTTGCCTCGGTCGTTTGATCTTCGACCTGTGGGTGGGGAGCTCTGCTGTTGTTCGTGTAGTGTTCGTTGGCGCGTTTTGCTCTCCCCCTCCAGGTCGTTTGCCTCTTCGACCTGTGGGTGGGGCAGCTCTGCTGTTCGTTCGTGTAGTGTTCGTTGGCGCATTTTGCATCTGCCCCCTCCAGGTCGTTTTCCTCTTCGACCTGTGGGTGGGGCAGCTCTGCTGTTCGTTCGTGTATTGTTCGTTGGCGCGTTTTGCATCTGCCCCCTCCAGGTCGTTTGCCTCTTCGACCTGTGGGTGGGGCAGCTCTGCTGTTCGTTCGTGTAGTGTTCGTTGGCGCATTTTGCATCTGCCCCCTCCAGGTCGTTTGCCTCTTCGACCTGTGGGTGGGGCAGCTCTGCTGTTCGTTCGTGTAGTGTTCGTTGGCGCGTTTTGCATCTGCCCCCTCCAGGTCGTTTGCCTCTTCGACCTGTGGGTGGGGCAGCTCTGCTGTTCGTTCGTGTAGTGTTCGTTGGCGCATTTTGCATCTGCCCCCTCCAGGTCGTTTGCCTCTTCGACCTGTGGGTGGGGCAGCTCTGCTGTTCGTTCGTGTAGTGTTCGTTGGCGCGTTTTGCATCTGCCCCCTCCAGGTCGTTTGCCTCTTCGACCTGTGGGTGGGGCAGCTCTGCTGTTCGTTCGTGTAGTGTTCGTTGGCGCAGTTTGCATCTGCCCCCTCCAGGTCGTTTGCCTCTTCGACCTGTGGGTGGGGCAGCTCTGCTGTTCGTTCGTGTAGTGTTCGTTGGCGCGTTTTGCATCTGCCCCCTCCAGGTCGTTTGCCTCTTCGACCTGTGGGTGGGGCAGCTCTGCTGTTCGTTCGTGTAGTGTTCGTTGGCGCGTTTTGCATCTGCCCCCTCCAGGTCGTTTGCCTCTTCGACCTGTGGGTGGGGCAGCTCTGCTGTTTGTTTGTGTAGTGTTCGTTGGCGCGTTTTGCATCTGCCCCCTCCAGGTCGTTTGGCTCTTCGACCTGTGGGTGGGGCAGCTCTGCTGTTTGTTTGTGTAGTGTTCGTTGGCGCGTTTTGCATCTGCCCCCTCCAGGTCGTTTGCCTCTTCGACCTGTGGGTGGGGCAGCTCTGCTGTTTGTTTGTGTAGTGTTCGTTGGCGCGTTTTGCATCTGCCCCCTCCAGGTCGTTTGCCTCTTCGACCTGTGGGTGGGGCAGCTCTGCTGTTTGTTTGTGTAGTGTTCGTTGGCGCGTTTTGCATCTGCCCCCTCCAGGTCGTTTGCCTCTTCGACCTGTGGGTGGGGCAGCTCTGCTGTTTGTTTGTGTAGTGTTCGTTGGCGCGTTTTGCATCTGCCCCCTCCAGGTCGTTTGCCTCTTCGACCTGTGGGTGGGGCAGCTCTGCTGTTTGTTTGTGTAGTGTTCGTTGGCGCGTTTTGCATCTGCCCCCTCCAGGTCGTTTGCCTCTTCGACCTGTGGGTGGGGCAGCTCTGCTGTTTGTTTGTGTAGTGTTCGTTGGCGCGTTTTGCATCTGCCCCCTCCAGGTCGTTTGCCTCTTCGACCTGTGGGTGGGGCAGCTCTGCTGTTTGTTTGTGTAGTGTTCGTTGGCGCGTTTTGGATCTGCCCCCTCCAGGTCGTTTGCCTCTTCGACCTGTGGGTGGGGCAGCTCTGCTGTTCGTTCGTGTAGTGTTCGTTGGCGCGTTTGCATATGCTCCTTTTTTGGTGTTCGTTCCTGTGTTGCTCCGTTTACTTAAAAAAAAGCTTTATTCTTGACGACAACCACCGACACAGCACATGTGTTTCAAGCATTTTGTACTCCATCCTTAAAACACTGTGTACTTGGACACATTGAGTGAAAGTGACTTGTCCGTAAATTTAATTTGAGTTTCTCTGAAATTGAACATGGCATCTGGATAAGCGGATTTGACACTCAGAGCGTTAGCCAGTTGACCTTGCCTCGTAGCCTTACCAGCTGCAGGCAGCTGGGTGGGCGGCCGAAGGCCGCTACGGGCGTCTAGTTTCTAAGAAATGGCTGAACCTATTAAAAGAAATTTGTTATGCGGAGTTGGTGTGCAAGTGGTTGGGGTACATCTCTTTTTAACACAAAACATCTACTGTACAGTGTACAAGGCGCCTGCATGTCAAATGTCCTTTGCTGGAGTTTGAGGTTCAGTTTGAGGCTCAGGTTAACAAAATGCTGAGCTGCATATCATGGGTATTCGCTTCAAAGGCTATTCCTAATGGTGAGAAACGTATTTGCCAATGTGAAACGCACGCATAACTATTTGGCGGGCGCGCCCACATATATGCGTTTTTCGCCGCCGTATGTGTACGAAATTTACACGTTCATACGTCGACCTTGCTGTGATTTTTGCAATTTGTGCGTATGCATGCGATACAAAATTTTTTTTCAGAGTTCAATTCGTGCCATACAAATGAGCAAGATGACATGGATCAGTTTCGTATCGTACGAAAATTGGAGCAATTTATTGGGAAGATCGTACAGTGACGAATAAGCATATGGATTGTGATTCCATGTTTGAGGTGTCGCACGAGTCGTATATGAATGAACCATGTTGCACATCCATGTAGAAACAATGGATCACCAAATAGATTGCTCAACATTTGTACGACACCAACGAGTTGAAAGCCCAGAAGCAGTAACTGGGGTGTAGAAACACGCAGCATGTCACACAGTACCATCCCGTTTCTTCACAGGTGTTGTGCACCGCACATCTCTTTCTGAGCACCTTATTGTCACTATTTAGATAGATATGACCGATAGATAGCACACTGCGCTGTGGTCGTCGCTACGCGTGGGCGGCGGGCGACGATGACGGCAGCAGCAGCATCATACGCGGCGCGACGAGGCGCCGCGCCTTGTCCGCTAACGGGCAATCAATGGCGACCGAAGAACAAACCGAGCCGGCGCCCCACCCGCCAGCCCGCAACGCAGCTGTAGTAATGGAGTCGTCATCGACTCGACTCGAAGTCATGGAGAGGGATGACACGCCGTGATGAGAGGGACAACCGACTAGCCACTACAAACTCACGCGTTGCATTTCGCAGCGCGCGCGCGCGCAGATTAGCTCTTATCACATATGCAAATTTAATCCATCTGTAAAATGTCTACAGTATGTGCGGTCAGTGGCTCCAATGTGTAAACCCTCCCTCCCCCCCCCCCTCTCTCACAATACATGGTACACAATACACCTCTCACAATACAATACACAATACAGGTTTTCCTATGGTAGTGTCTCGTCCCACGCTGTAGAAATATTGATATTGTACAATGTACATGCAAAGGTACAGTGGCACAATATTCAAGAAACCAAACTTTTCAACTCATCCCACGAGTGACGACTCGACGAGTAAGAGGAATCGACAATGCGGTCGCGAGTAAAAGCGGTATCATTTTCTATTCAGCGAGTCGGCTCCCCAGCTGCGCCACCACCGCTGCAGGCCTTCTTCTGGGTGGACTTGCGAGCGGACTTCCCTTTCGTCGACGGCTTCGCAGCTCCGTCGACGCCGCACGGAAGGGACGCCGCCTCGGCGCCGCTCGTCGAAGTCGCCGCCGTCGACTGCGCCGTCTCCGTCGCCGTTCCGTCTGCCGCTGTTCCCGTGTCCGTCTCCCACTCGGACTCGGTCGTCGTCTCCGCCTTCTCGTCGACGCCAGTCGGCTTCGTGGGCGCCGGCCGCGACGGCCACAGCGACTCGGCGTCGAGCGGGCCGAGCCGCTTCTTCTCCTCCATCGCGTCGACGTCCGCCCGCCCTCCGCCCGCTCCTCTGCGTTCGGCGATGTACGCCAGCTCGCGGCCCTCCCCGGCCGAGCCGAAGCCTGCCCGCTTAGCTTCTCGGCGCTTGGGCGCGACGGTCTTGCGCCCATTCTTGGCTGCCGCTGACGGCGCTCGCACTGCCGGCGGATTCGGCTCTTAGATCGTAGGCTTTCCCGCACCTGACGACGACGGCGGTCGCGGCCGCATCTCCGGGGACGCCGACGGCACAACTGCCGGAACGGCAGCGCGCGCGCGCGCCGCCTTTGGGGCAGGGTCCGATACAGCATGCAGTTCAGGCAAGACACCCCTGCCAAGCAGCCCACCATGCCGAGCACAAAGACGACGTCGCGCACGGTGGTCGGCCAGAGTGGCAGTATTTTCGGGCTCAGTCGGGTCAGCTGGTCGAAGAGCGCCTGAGCGTCCATTCTTTCGTCGGCGTAGTAGTCGTTGCAGACGGGGCCGGCGCAGCAGCACACGACCACCGGTCCCTCCTCGAAGGCAGCGCAGCGTTTCGAGCCCCTCTTTTTCCGGGGTGGTGCCAGGTGTTATTGGTCGGTCAACAATTCGCATAAAGTCGTTCAAGATTTGCATAGGAGGAAAAATATCAGGCATATGGTAACTGCGGACTTCGCGACGTTGTTCACAAATCTGCCGCATGACATTATATTGCGCAATGTATTTCAATTGGTGGACATGTGCTTTAACAGTTCGAACCGTGAATACGTCACCATTGGCAGCAACGGTTTTTGCAAATTCTCTGCAGTCCGTGCAACTCAGCCTTGCTTTAACCGTTGGGAGATTAAAGACTTGATTAGCACAGTATTACAAGAGACATATGTCGTGTTTGCAGGTATTCCATTTAAGCAGATCAAGGGTGTCCCCATGGGAGGTAATGCATCTCCCCTTCTGGCAGACTTGACGCTTAGTATGATGGAATTTAATTTTTGCAAAACCAAGAGGCATAGTAGTTGCATTGCTTTTCGGTATGTGGACGATCTCCTGGTTTTGAATCTGACTGATATAGACCCACTTATGAAACAGATATACCATGACTCACTGAACTTGGAGATCACAGCGGAAGGCACCAGTGTACCATTTTTGGACCTCAACATTAGGGTCAATGAATGTAATGGGGTGGATACATCAGTGTTCCAAAAGACTGACCTGTTCAACTTTGAGGTTGTCAGATATGGCTTTATAGATAGCAATGTCCCTATGAGTCTGCATAAGGGGGTTATCATTAGTCAGCTCATTAGAATCGGACGGATCTGCAACTTTAAAGCAGCATTCATGGATCGAACAATTGAATTGATTAACACCTATTTGGGAAGGGGGTTCTCCAAGGCATTCATCGTTAATTGCGTGCTTTCATTCGCAGGAAGGTACGCTCCATTGTGGTGCTCGCTCGGATTCCCCAATCGTTCAGCAACTATTAAATTTTTGGATAGTCTGGTGTCTTCACTGGGCGCAGCATAGTCATAGAATTTTGTTTGTTTATCCATAGTCGTAACAAAGTTTGCTTTATACCATACCCTCTTGTCGTTCGCGTCGGGTCACAATGATAAGGGGAGTTTGAACAGGCGTACGAAGTTTGAACAGGCGTAAGATTTAGTGTACGAAGATAGGTTTGAACGGGCGTACAAAGTTTGAACAGGCGTACGAAGTTTGAACAGGCGTAAGATTTAGTGTACGGTGCGTGAGCGGTTCGAACACGCGTGAGAAGTTTGAACTGCCACTTTTCTTGGTAAAAATGGTTAAAAGTCGCCAGGGAAAGTATAAGTCGGACGTGTGGAGAAGACCAGACGTTCAGCGGCTCATATCGGACTACCAGAATGGGAGGTCTAACCTCTCCCTTCGTCGCTTGGCCGCTCAAATCTCGGTTTTGATAAACAGCGTTTTTCTTGTTCGACTGGTCATTGGTTTGGTATATTTCAGACGATGGTGAATCAGTCTGTGTGTGCGACGTCGGTTCTAAACCACGTCCGTGACGACAGGAAGCGGGTCGGCCCGCAGAAAACCTCAAAGAATATCGTCGTCAACAAGCCACGTCCATGTCTATCTCACTTGAGCGAGGGGTCAGCTCAACTTCAGGCCGCCGTTCAGCCGCCCGCCGTCGTCTCGGCCCGGGGTACAATAGACCCGTGTTTCGGGGACCATCGGGCCGAGTGCGGCGGAGCTGACGGCGGCGCTCGACGCCCTTGCGCTGCTGACTCGATTTCTTTTTTGGCCACCAAATTGGACGCTGTCGAGAAGAGCGTCGCGGCCGTGTCTGCAGAAGTGCGCAGCTTGCGGTGTACACTCGACGGTCGATTCGGTCTGCAGGACGCGGTTCCAAACTGTGTTACGAGCTGCAGTTCTGAGCTTCAAGACGTGTACTTTCGTGTACGTGTACGACGTGTACGACGTGTACGTGACGCGGCGCAGGTGTACTTTCGAGTTCGAGAAGTCCGGTGGTACGACTCCTTCAACCGCAGCGGCCAGCAAGAAGCGACCATTCTCGCGTAAGCTGCTTCTTTGGAGGGGGGGGGGGGTGTCTGGAAAGTGATACAATTTTTTATTCTAGGGCGTGCGTCGAAGACTTCGCAGATACGTATGGTCAGGGCGACGTGCTGGGCGGCCTGGCGGTTCGACGAGGCGAGCCCGTCCCACAGCAGCGGAATGGCGTCGACTGTGGCGTCTTTGCCTGCCAGGTGGCCGAATGCCTCAGCCGCGACTCCCCCTTTGACTTCTCACAGGCTGACATGCCCGTGATTCGACGCCGAATGATGTTCGAGCTGTTGTTCGGCGCATTGCTGGACAGATAATCGTTTTTTTCTGTCCTGCTGTTTCTGTTGGTGACATTTTTTTCGTATCTCACTCGATCGCATCTCAGTTGCTCCATATGTGTCGTTGTCACGTTTTTTTTATTAAAAAAATGCGTCTTCGCTAGTGGGGTCAAACTCATACTCATACCTATGCGCGTTGCTAATTCACAAGAGTGAATTTTCCGTTGTTTTAATTTTTTTCAATTTGGGACTACCGTAATTATCATTGGATTTGCGTGTTTTATCATTCAGGCAACGCACCTTGTCGTTGTTTCCTCTTACCGTTTTCTCCATTGCCTTTGGGGAATTGCGTCTGTATAGTACTACGGTAACGGTAAGGCATTTTCGGGAATCGGGAGCCTTACACGCCATTGGAATTGGTACTTGTAAGCACTGGCCCCGTGGTGTCAGTGTCACCTGGCTTTATGGCTAGCAGCATCGATTCGGTGGCTAGCTAACTAGCACTTCCTGCATGTGGGTACCCTGTCTTCCACTGGTTCTGCCACCCAAAACGACCAGGCGCCAGGGACGATGAGGAAACAGGTTGGTTCTCATTTGGATTCACCACGCGCGTAAGTACCCAACCCACAGAGCCTTGTACTGAAGATGGGGCGACTCTGTGGGGAGCTAATTCTTGTCTACAAATGAGCCCCGAAACAAGAATTAGCTCGGTCAGATGGAAATGTTGTAATTTCAAAATATGGTACTCGCTAATTTATTGGTGATCGTTTTAGGCATTTCGGCTTCACCCATTTGAAGCGGTGTTCATTTAGCGTTCACTTCTCCTTTTATTCTTGGCCATGGCGATGACGTCGGCGCAGGTGAAGCTGACCAGCTTCTGCGCGCCCGCGTCCGACTCGCAGGCGGCGATGACGCCGTCGGCGCTGCCCTTCTTGTATGAAGGTTTTGATTGAAGCAGCGGATTGGTGCCCGCCCCCGACGCCCCCCGCCCCCCCCCCCCCCCGCGCCTCCCGCTGGTAGATATTCCCCACGCAAACGGTGATTCAGACCGATTCAGAACCACGCCCAAATTCAGACCTTTCGAAAGACCCGATTTTGGTGCGTCGGAATTCAGTGCTGAAATTCAGCACTGTATTTCAGCGTCGTAATCTGAGGTTCGAAAAACCTCTCCCAGCCTAAAACCGATGCGGTGCATTGTGAGCGGGTCATTCTCGTTATTTATAATGCTGCAGAGCATCATATTCCTACCTAGACTTATAGACTTTGTTTCATTTTGTGAAGTACACCTATACTTGGCTAGGAGAAATCAATTGCAGAATGATCAACTGCTTTGTCTTTTTACTGGTGCTTCAGAGTCTGGCTTTGGTGGAGGGCCCACGCTGCTTCGTCGGCTCGTCAGCGCTGTCGGCTGCGACGACGACGCGTCTTCGGCAGCGCCTCTGCGACGCCGCCGACGTCGTCTGCGTCGTCAGTCGCCAGCGGACGTCGGCCGCCAACGCCTCGTTGCCTGCCGTCTTCGACTTTTACTGCGGCGACGCCGACAGCTGTTGGAACGAGGCCGAGCGCTGGTGCTGCCGCGCCGACGGCTGCAACGACCCGCGCGTTTGGTTGCCGCCCCCTGCATCGCAGACTAGTACAGCTGTTGAGTCGGCGAAGAACCGTAGAACGAGACTCGCTGAGGATCAAGGCTATCCTTGTCTGACCTGCGACGGGATGAGCTGCCATTTCAGCATATCCTACGATCTCCAAAAGCAAGGATTCCGTCTCATACGTCCGAAGTGTATGCATCGCTGCACCCATAATAAACTTTCGATGCGCGTCAACAACCACGGATACGAATTAGATTACTGCTGCGGAACGAAGTGCAAAAGGAGAGCATATACAGCAGTCGTACTCGGCAACAGTACGCGCCTGACCGGGTACTGCTACAGAGACCTTGACCCAGACAAGAAGAACACGCTGCTTCCTGAGGAACAGCGCCGTCACCGTCCCCCGCCGCAGAAGTGCGCCGCTGGCAACAAGCACTGCGTGACCATCTACTCGAAAGACTCGAAGGAAGGCGTCGTCTCCGACTGCGAGAAGTCCAACTCGTCCAAATGGCGTCCCATTCACTTCACGTGCGACGACGTCATCAGCAAGGCTGAAGAAGAGCGTTGGCGCGGCCTCAACGAATCCGCCCACTGCGCGGCCTTTGGCGACGGACGGGTGGCGGCGTGCTGCTGCGAGGGCGCAGTCTGCAACGATCCCGTCCGAGACCCCAACATGGACGCTAAGGCGCTGTTCGACAAGCTGACGCTGACGACGACGACGGTGAAGACCACAACGACTACGACTACGACGACGCTGAAGACGTCGACGACGACGACGGTCACGACCACGACGACCGCGACAACGACGACGAGCAGCACGACGACGACGACGATGTCGACGAGCGAGGCGACGCAGCTGCCGACGGTCGAGGCAGACGAGGAAGAAGCTGTCGGCAGCGCCGAAGTGCCGCTGACGCGCCGCGCTCTTTTCGGCTTTGTCGGCACCGCCCTGCTCCGCTACGCCCACTAAAGACAGACTGCGGCAGTGTGTGAACCGTTTGGATTCGATTGCATCTGGTGATTTACTGGTCGTGGTTGATCAAAACAGTGGAAAGCTGTGGACATGCCAACTACCGACAGTGTACTGTATTACGTACTACAGTATACGCAAACAGAAGTTCGCTTGTGTCTGAGGGCTTGTTCGGCAGTACTCCTTCCTGAGTGTCTCAGGATCATAGCGTGATTGACGCGAACACTGCAAAGGGTACTTTCGTGGAACAAATCTACCGGTGTATTTCTGCAGAGCCACAGCCAGAGTGGCAGTATTCTCGGCTTCAGTCGGGTCAGATGGTCGAAGAGCGCCTCAGCGTCCATTCTTTCGTCGGCGTAGTAGTCGTTGCAGACGGGGCCGGCGCAGCAGCACACGACCACCGGTCCCTCCTCGAAGGCAGCGCAGCGTTTCGAGCCCCTCTTTTTTCGCTTCTTGGTCATGGCGATGACGTCGGCGCAGGTTAAGCTGACCAGCTTCTGCGCGCCCGCGTCCGACTCGCAGGCGGCGATGACGCCGTCGGCGCTGCCCTTCTTGTAGACGGTGACGCAGCTGTCGCCGTCGCTCGCGCACTTCTGCGGCACCGGCCGACGACGACGCTGATCCGCGGGAAAGAGCTCGTTCGTCTTAGCGTCGTAGTCGCTGTAGCAGAAGTTCAGATGGGTTAACTGCGTCTTCACAAGATCAGTCCAGGCGTGTCTTGTACACGATCCTTCGCAGCAATATCTAAGACCGTATCCATTTAGTGGTTGTGTCATTTTTTCCAGTCGACATTCTGTTGTGCACTCTGGTACATTAGCTTGCAGCAGACGGCTGTCTGCTTTGTACGCAACCTCGTACCAGCAGTTCAGGGCGCAGTCCTCCTCATCTCTGCAGCTGTACTTCTCATCCGTCGCCCGCTTGCTTCTTCTCTTGTTGGTCGTGTTCTGCTGCTGTGCGACTGAGCTGCCCTGGTCATGCCTTGGGGAGACGACGAGGCGCTGCTCGACCAACGGCAGTGGGACAAGGGCGGGGTCATTGCAGCCGTCTCCGCGGCAGCACCAGCGCTCGACGGCGCCCGTCGACGCGTTGGTTGGTGGGCTGTCGATGACGGGGCAGAGCGACGCGTCGGAGCAGCCGAAGTCGAAGACGGCGCTTTGGGAGGCGTTGGATTGCCGGCTGACGACGCAGACGGCGTCGACCGCGGCGCACGAGGTCTGTGGCAGACGCGCTGGACCGCGCGCCTGCAGACGGGCAGACCCTTCAAAGCAACGCGTGCTGGCCGTAGTTGGCACGAGCGGGAGCCCCAGCGACAAAACGAGACAAACTTTCGTTATCATTTTTTTCAATGTGTTTGGAAAGATGTTTAAAAGCCAAAAAAGTGTTTCGAAATGCGTTTGAGTCGCTATAAGAAGCGTGATTAGGCAACTGAATTAAGCATGCCGCCATTCTATTGCAGCAATGGGAACGAACCCTCATCTCCATTTTTCCCGTCAACCAGTCAAATTCGTTTGAATATTTATGCAGCTGGACTTGGTATGTCGCATTCTTCTGGGTGGCATGCACTACAATAACCTCGCGAGTACGCAAATTGCATGCCGTATGGACTCGGAAGGCGTTATTTGGAGGGGGGGGGGGTATAACCACTGGCACTGGCACTGGCAGTTGGGTATAAACGCTGGCACTACTGGCACTGGCAACAAGTTTCTTACGTGCAACTTTACGAATCTTTTGCCAGTCCCAGTGGTGCCCCCTACGTGTGTTCTTACATGTACACATACCGTAAATCCTCCAATAGTGCCCCGGGGCACTATTTTTTTCAACCTCTCCTTACCCGGGGGCACTATTGGAGGAGTGGCTTCTATTACTTCAACCTAAAAATTTTAAATGGTAATGCTAGTTTCGCTGTCAAAATAGCCGTTTTTTCGGTGATTTTGATCACTTTTGCCACATTAATGGTTGATTTACCGTTAATAGTTGCTGAAACGTACTATTATTGGTTAGTAGTAGTGTGTATACACGATGTAAACGTACCTACCACTATATTTTCGCCCATAAAATGCACATGGCACAACATACCCCTTACCCCCGGGGGGCACTATTGGAGGGGGGCTCTATTATTTTAACCTTGCCATACCCGAAGGCACTATTGGAGGGGGGGCACTATTGGAAGGGGGGTTGTATTTGGAGGATTTACGGTACTCGTTCAACAACATTGTTCTTTTGGTGCTATTTGTCCCGAGATTTCGCTAGTGCCAGCGTTTATCCTTTTTTGTTCACTCACGCTGTGCGTTGTGTGAGGTGATCCAACATTGTGGTGTCCAACTGATCCCTTTGCAGAACAGGAACACTTGATCGGCATACAGAACAGTACTCTAATGTGTAAGTGTGCTGTGCATCATCAGGTGACTGGTGCACTGCAGCATACGGTATCACATGTTCAGTTCACCTGGACGGCCCTTTCACAGTTGCAACGAAGTTTAAACTGGAATATTAGGGCTTATTAGGGCTTAGGGCTTCGACTGCTCTTCAATTTGTGCAATGCAGCAACTGCAGCTTCTGTGCAGAGTCGTGTCTACCTACCTACCTATGTACCGTAAATCCTCCAATACAGCCCCCCCCCTCCAATAGCGCCCCCCCTCCAATAGTGCCCCCGGGTACGGCAAGGTTGAAATAATAGAGCCCCCCCCTCCGTGCGGGCCGCCGGGGGTAAGGGGTAGGGTGGGCCATGTGCCTGTTATGGGCAAGCATATAGTGGTAGGTACATTTATATCGTGTATACACACTACTACTAACCAATAATAGTACGTTTCAGCAACTATTAGCGGTAAATCAACCATTAAATGTGGCAAAAGTGATCAAAATCATCGAAAAATCTGCTATTTTGACAGTGAAACTAGCATTACCATTCAAAATTTTTCGGTTGAAATAATAGAAGCCCCCCCCCTCCAATAGTGCCCCCTCCTCCAATAGTGCCCCAGGGATAAGGAGAGGTTGATAGAATAGTGCCCCTGGGGCACTATTGGAGGATTTACGGTATGTAGAGGTTGCTAAACACTAGTTCACACTGGCTGTGAACAAATTAAAGACATGCACATTCACAGTGTTTCGTGTGCCACCTGCTCTATGAAAATAGTCAGAAAGAACCCAATATTCAAGTGTAGGTCACGTCAGAACACACCAAGAAACCTTCCACCTGATGAAGGTAGCAGCCGAAACGTTGTGCAATGTAGTACACTTGCCCGCGACTCTGTCCAGACACTGTACAAACACACCAAGAAAGTTAAACAAATGGTTAAAGAACAAGAGGCAATGAAAACTCATAAGCCACAACTCATAGCGATAAAAGATGTGTACTGTTGAACGAGTGTGCAAGGGCACATAAATATTTTAACCAATTAGGAGCCACCAAAACCTGCCCCAAAAACCACAGTTATGATTAGGCTTACTTAGGAGACACTATTGGGACTGATGGGTGGTAAAACACTGGTTAAGTTGGATATAATAAACCTTTGTCAGTAGTGCCAGTGCCAGTGCCATGGTTTATACCCCCTTATTTGGACGAGTTTTGTGAGCTTTAAAAACGACGGCCCAAAACCGATGCGTCGTATTGTGAGCGGGTCATTGTCGTTATTTATAATGCTGCAGAGCATCATATTCCTAGACTGTATAGACTTTGTTTCATTTTGTGAAGTATACCTATACTTGGCTAGGAGAAATCAATTGCAGAATGATCAACTGCTTTGTCTTTTTACTGGTGCTTCAGAGTCTGGCTTTGGTGGAGGGCCCACGCTGCTTCGTCGGCTCGTCAGCGCTGTCGGCTGCGACGACGACGCGTCTTCGGCAGCGCCTCTGCGACGCCGCCGACGTCGTCTGCGTCGTCAGTCGCCAGCGGACGTCGGCCGCCAACGCCTCGTTGCCTGCCGTCTTCGACTTTTACTGCGGCGACGCCGACAGCTGTTGGAACGAGGCCGAGCGCTGGTGCTGCCGCGCCGACGGCTGCAACGACCCGCGCGTTTGGTTGCCGCCCCCTGCATCGCAGACTAGTACAGCTGTTGAGTCGGCGAAGAACCGTAGAACGAGACTCGCTGAGGATCAAGGCTATCCTTGTCTGACCTGCGACGGGATGAGCTGCCATTTCAGCATATCCTACGATCTCCAAAAGCAAGGATTCCGTCTCATACGTCCGAAGTGTATGCATCGCTGCACCCATAATAAACTTTCGATGCGCGTCAACAACCACGGATACGAATTAGATTACTGCTGCGGAACGAAGTGCAAAAGGAGAGCATATACAGCAGTCGTACTCGGCAACAGTACGCGCCTGACCGGGTACTGCTACAGAGACCTTGACCCAGACAAGAAGAACACGCTGCTTCCTGAGGAACAGCGCCGTCACCGTCCCCCGCCGCAGAAGTGCGCCGCTGGCAACAAGCACTGCGTGACCATCTACTCGAAAGACTCGAAGGAAGGCGTCGTCTCCGACTGCGAGAAGTCCAACTCGTCCAAATGGCGTCCCATTCACTTCACGTGCGACGACGTCATCAGCAAGGCTGAAGAAGAGCGTTGGCGCGGCCTCAACGAATCCGCCCACTGCGCGGCCTTTGGCGACGGACGGGTGGCGGCGTGCTGCTGCGAGGGCGCAGTCTGCAACGATCCCGTCCGAGACCCCAACATGGACGCTAAGGCGCTGTTCGACAAGCTGACGCTGACGACGACGACGGTGAAGACCACAACGACTACGACTACGACGACGCTGAAGACGTCGACGACGACGACGGTCACGACCACGACGACCGCGACAACGACGACGAGCAGCACGACGACGACGACGATGTCGACGAGCGAGGCGACGCAGCTGCCGACGGTCGAGGCAGACGAGGAAGAAGCTGTCGGCAGCGCCGAAGTGCCGCTGACGCGCCGCGCTCTTTTCGGCTTTGTCGGCACCGCCCTGCTCCGCTACGCCCACTAAAGACAGACTGCGGCAGTGTGTGAACCGTTTGGATTCGATTGCATCTGGTGATTTACTGGTCGTGGTTGATCAAAACAGTGGAAAGCTGTGGACATGCCAACTACCGACAGTGTACTGTATTACGTACTACAGTATACGCAAACAGAAGTTCGCTTGTGTCTGAGGGCTTGTTCGGCAGTACTCCTTCCTGAGTGTCTCAGGATCATAGCGTGATTGACGCGAACACTGCAAAGGGTACTTTCGTGGAACAAATCTACCGGTGTATTTCTGCAGAGCCACAGCCAGAGTGGCAGTATTCTCGGCTTCAGTCGGGTCAGATGGTCGAAGAGCGCCTCAGCGTCCATTCTTTCGTCGGCGTAGTAGTCGTTGCAGACGGGGCCGGCGCAGCAGCACACGACCACCGGTCCCTCCTCGAAGGCAGCGCAGCGTTTCGAGCCCCTCTTTTTTCGCTTCTTGGTCATGGCGATGACGTCGGCGCAGGTTAAGCGACCAGCTTCTGCGCGCCCGCGTCCGACTCGCAGGCGGCGATGACGCCGTCGGCGCTGCCCTTCTTGTAGACGGTGACGCAGCTGTCGCCGTCGCTCGCGCACTTCTGCGGCACCGGCCGACGACGACGCTGATCCGCGGGAAAGAGCTCGTTCGTCTTAGCGTCGTAGTCGCTGTAGCAGAAGTTCAGATGGGTTAACTGCGTCTTCACAAGATCAGTCCAGGCGTGTCTTGTACACGATCCTTCGCAGCAATATCTAAGACCGTATCCATTTAGTGGTTGTGTCATTTTTTCCAGTCGACATTCTGTTGTGCACTCTGGTACATTAGCTTGCAGCAGACGGCTGTCTGCTTTGTACGCAACCTCGTACCAGCAGTTCAGGGCGCAGTCCTCCTCATCTCTGCAGCTGTACTTCTCATCCGTCGCCCGCTTGCTTCTTCTCTTGTTGGTCGTGTTCTGCTGCTGTGCGACTGAGCTGCCCTGGTCATGCCTTGGGGAGACGACGAGGCGCTGCTCGACCAACGGCAGTGGGACAAGGGCGGGGTCATTGCAGCCGTCTCCGCGGCAGCACCAGCGCTCGACGGCGCCCGTCGACGCGTTGGTTGGTGGGCTGTGGATGACGGGGCAGAGCGACGCGTCGGAGCAGCCGAAGTCGAAGACGGCGCTTTGGGAGGCGTTGGATTGCCGGCTGACGACGCAGACGGCGTCGACCGCGGCGCACGAGGTCTGTGGCAGACGCGCTGGACCGCGCGCCTGCAGACGGGCAGACCCTTCAAAGCAACGCGTGCTGGCCGTAGTTGGCACGAGCGGGAGCCCCAGCGACAAAACGAGACAAACTTTCGTTATCATTTTTTTCAATGTGTTTGGAAAGATGTTTAAAAGCCAAAAAAGTGTTTCGAAATGCGTTTGAGTCGCTATAAGAAGCGTGATTAGGCAACTGAATTAAGCATGCCGCCATTCTACAGGGTGGCCAAGCCTCGGCTTACGGTCTTTGATTGAGAATATCTCAGACACGGATGCACCAATTCTGCTGAAATTTTGAACACTTTTAGTAGACACATGAGCTTAGATTTCCTCCAAGTTTGGGCCAAATCGAATATGTTTATTTAAAGTTGCATGTTTGACAATTATAACATTGTTTAATGCGTGATTTAGAAGATACTGTAGGTCTGATTTGAAGCAAAAAGAATTGTTTTTGTTTTTGAAATGTCGTGGCGGAGATTTTCTGTGGAACAGCGAGTTTTTTCTTGTAAAAGAGTTTTTCAAAACGGACAATCAAACCGAAGTTATTCGTCGATTCAAAGCTGAGTTCCCAACAACCAATCCGCCATCAAGGCAAACTGTCTTGGCGACCGTAAAACGCTTTGAAGAAACTGGATCCGTTGGCGATCGTCCTCATCCGATGCCAAAGCCCATCAGAACCGGATCAACTGAGCAACGGATTCTACGCGCGATCGAAAAGTCGCCACAAAAGTCAACTCGACGTCTCTCGTCTCAAGTTGGCGTGGCGAGATCGACTGTTCAGCTTGTTCTGAAGGCTGCAAAGTTGCGGCCTTGCCGTCCACGGCTTTTGCATTCTCTGACTGAAGACGATCCGGACCGTCGGCTACAGTTCTCCGAATGGTTTCTCGAGCAAAGTCGAGCTGATCCGTGCTTCATTGACAGGATCATTTGGACGGACGAAGCGATGTTCAAACTCAATGGACATGTCAACAGGCACAATTGTGTTTATTGGAGTGCGGAGAATCCCAATTTGGTCGTAGAAAAGGACTTAAACAGCCCAGGTGTAATGGTGTGGATTGGAATTTGCTCGAGCGGGCTCATTGGCCCCTTTTTTTTTCGAAGGAAGCGTGACCGGGGAGTCTTACCTTCAGCTCTTGACAGACAAAGTGTGGAACGAAATTGCCACATTTTCGGACCTGGACGCCATTATTTGGCAACAGGACGGAGCCCCCGCTCACTTTCATCGCGATGTTCGCCAGTTTCTGGACGACAGCTTTCCAGACCGATGGATTGGTCGCAGAGGCCCCATTGACTGGCCTCCTCGGTCGCCTGACTTGACTCCATGCGACTTTTCGGTTTGGGGAATTCTGAAGGAAGTCGTTTACGCTCAAGGGTCCAAGACCGTTGCCGAATTGAAGGAGGCTATCGACAATGCTTCGACACACTTTGACGCTGAGCTCTGCTCAAAAATATGCCGATCGGTGATCAAACGTTGTGAACAATGCGTCGATGTCGACGGTGGTCTTTTTGAAAACTGAAAGCTTACTGGATTTGGCCCAAACTTGGAGGAAATCTAAGCTCATGTGTCTACTAAAAGTGTTCAAAATTTCAGCAGAATTGGTGCATCCGTGTCTGAGATATTCTCAATCAAAGACTGTAAGCCGAGGCTTGGCCACCCTGTATTGCAGCAATGGGAACGAACCCTCATCTCCATTTTTCCCGTCAACCAGTCAAATTCGTTTGAATATTTATGCAGCTGGACTTGGTATGTCGCATTCTTCTGGGTGGCATGCACTACAATAACCTCGCGAGTACGCGAATTGCATGCCGTATGGACTCGGAAGGCGTTATTTGGAGGGGGGGGGGTATAACCACTGGCACTGGCACTGGCAGTTGGGTATAAACGCTGGCACTACTGGCACTGGCAACAAGTTTCTTACGTGCAACTTTACGAATCTTTTGCCAGTCCCAGTGGTGCCCCCTACGTGTGTTCTTACATGTACACATACCGTAAATCCTCCAATAGTGCCCCGGGGCACTATTTTTTTCAACCTCTCCTTACCCGGGGGCACTATTGGAGGAGTGGCTTCTATTACTTCAACCTAAAAATTTTAAATGGTAATGCTAGTTTCGCTGTCAAAATAGCCGTTTTTTCGGTGATTTTGATCACTTTTGCCACATTAATGGTTGATTTACCGTTAATAGTTGCTGAAACGTACTATTATTGGTTAGTAGTAGTGTGTATACACGATGTAAACGTACCTACCACTATATTTTCGCCCATAAAATGCACATGGCACAACATACCCCTTACCCCCGGGGGCACTATTGGAGGGGGGCTCTATTATTTTAACCTTGCCATACCCGAAGGCACTATTGGAGGGGGGGCACTATTGGAAGGGGGTTGTATTTGGAGGATTTACGGTACTCGTTCAACAACATTGTTCTTTTGGTGCTATTTGTCCCGAGATTTCGCTAGTGCCAGCGTTTATCCTTTTTTGTTCACTCACGCTGTGCGTTGTGTGAGGTGATCCAACATTGTGGTGTCCAACTGATCCCTTTGCAGAACAGGAACACTTGATCGGTATACAGAACAGTACTCTAATGTGTAAGTGTGCTGTGCATCATCAGGTGACTGGTGCACTGCAGCATACGGTATCACATGTTCAGTTCACCTGGACGGCCCTTTCACAGTTGCAACGAAGTTTAAACTGGAATATTAGGGCTTATGCGACCTTTTCGACTGCTCTTCAATTTGTGCAATGCAGCAACTGCAGCTTCTGTGCAGAGTCGTGTCTACCTACCTACCGATGTACCGTAAATCCTCCAATACAGCCCCCCCCCTCCAATAGTGCCCCCCCCCTCCAATAGTGCCCCCGGGTACGGCAAGGTTGAAATAATGAGCCCCCCCCTCCAATAGTGCCCCCCGGGGGTAAGGGGTATGTTGTGCCATGTGCCTTTTATGGGCAAAAATATAGTGGTAGGTACATTTATATCGTGTATACACACTACTACTAACCAATAATAGTACGTTTCAGCAACTATTAGCGGTAAATCAACCATTAAATGTGGCAAAAGTGATCAAAATCATCGAAAAATCTGCTATTTTGACAGTGAAACTAGCATTACCATTCAAAATTTTTCGGTTGAAATAATAGCTGCCCCCCCTCCAATCGGGCCCCCCCCTCCAATAGTGCCCCCGGGTAAGGAGAGGTTGAAAAAATAGTGCCCCGGGGGCACTATTGGAGGATTTACGGTATGTAGAGGTTGCTAAACACTAGTTCACACTGGCTGTGAACAAATTAAAGACCTGCACATTCACAGTGTGTCGTGTGCATACTTCTCTTTGAAAATAGTGAGAACGAAGCCAATATTCAAGTGTTGTTATCGACAGAAGACTCCAAGATACCTTGCTCCTGATGAAGGTAGAATCCGAAACGTTGTGCAATGTAGTACACTTGCCCGCGACTCTGTCCAGACACTGTACAAACACACCAAGAAAGTTAAACAAATGGTTAAAGAACAAGAGGCAATGAAAACTCATAAGCCACAACTCATAGCGATAAAAGATGTGTACTGTTGAACGAGTGTGCAAGGGCACATAAATATTTTAACCAATTAGGAGCCACCAAAACCTGCCCCAAAAACCACAGTTATGATTAGGCTTACTTAGGAGACACTATTGGGACTGATGGGTGGTAAAACACTGGTTAAGTTGGATATAATAAACCTTTGTCAGTAGTGCCAGTGCCAGTGCCATGGTTTATACCCCCTTATTTGGACGAGTTTTGTGAGCTTTAAAAACGACGGCCCAAAACCGATGCGTCGTATTGTGAGCGGGTCATTGTCGTTATTTATAATGCTGCAGAGCATCATATTCCTAGACTGTATAGACTTTGTTTCATTTTGTGAAGTATACCTATACTTGGCTAGGAGAAATCAATTGCAGAATGATCAACTGCTTTGTCTTTTTACTGGTGCTTCAGAGTCTGGCTTTGGTGGAGGGCCCACGCTGCTTCGTCGGCTCGTCAGCGCTGTCGGCTGCGACGACGACGCGTCTTCGGCAGCGCCTCTGCGACGCCGCCGACGTCGTCTGCGTCGTCAGTCGCCAGCGGACGTCGGCCGCCAACGCCTCGTTGCCTGCCGTCTTCGACTTTGACTGCGGCGACGCCGACAGCTGTTGGAACGAGGCCGAGCGCTGGTGCTGCCGCGCCGACGGCTGCAACGACCCGCGCGTTTGGTTGCCGCCCCCTGCATCGCAGACTAGTACAGCTGTTGAGTCGGCGAAGAACCGTAGAACGAGACTCGCTGAGGATCAAGGCTATCCTTGTCTGACCTGCGACGGGATGAGCTGCCATTTCAGCATATCCTACGATCTCCAAAAGCAAGGATTCCGTCTCATACGTCCGAAGTGTATGCATCGCTGCACCCATAATAAACTTTCGATGCGCGTCAACAACCACGGATACGAATTAGATTACTGCTGCGGAACGAAGTGCAAAAGGAGAGCATATACAGCAGTCGTACTCGGCAACAGTACGCGCCTGACCGGGTACTGCTACAGAGACCTTGACCCAGACAAGAAGAACACGCTGCTTCCTGAGGAACAGCGCCGTCACCGTCCCCCGCCGCAGAAGTGCGCCGCTGGCAACAAGCACTGCGTGACCATCTACTCGAAAGACTCGAAGGAAGGCGTCGTCTCCGACTGCGAGAAGTCCAACTCGTCCAAATGGCGTCCCATTCACTTCACGTGCGACGACGTCATCAGCAAGGCTGAAGAAGAGCGTTGGCGCGGCCTCAACGAATCCGCCCACTGCGCGGCCTTTGGCGACGGACGGGTGGCGGCGTGCTGCTGCGAGGGCGCAGTCTGCAACGATCCCGTCCGAGACCCCAACATGGACGCTAAGGCGCTGTTCGACAAGCTGACGCTGACGACGACGACGGTGAAGACCACAACGACTACGACTACGACGACGCTGAAGACGTCGACGACGACGACGGTCACGACCACGACGACCGCGACAACGACGACGAGCAGCACGACGACGACGACGATGTCGACGAGCGAGGCGACGCAGCTGCCGACGGTCGAGGCAGACGAGGAAGAAGCTGTCGGCAGCGCCGAAGTGCCGCTGACGCGCCGCGCTCTTTTCGGCTTTGTCGGCACCGCCCTGCTCCGCTACGCCCACTAAAGACAGACTGCGGCAGTGTGTGAACCGTTTGGATTCGATTGCATCTGGTGATTTACTGGTCGTGGTTGATCAAAACAGTGGAAAGCTGTGGACATGCCAACTACCGACAGTGTACTGTATTACGTACTACAGTATACGCAAACAGAAGTTCGCTTGTGTCTGAGGGCTTGTTCGGCAGTACTCCTTCCTGAGTGTCTCAGGATCATAGCGTGATTGACGCGAACACTGCAAAGGGTACTTTCGTGGAACAAATCTACCGGTGTATTTCTGCAGAGCCACAGCCAGAGTGGCAGTATTCTCGGCTTCAGTCGGGTCAGATGGTCGAAGAGCGCCTCAGCGTCCATTCTTTCGTCGGCGTAGTAGTCGTTGCAGACGGGGCCGGCGCAGCAGCACACGACCACCGGTCCCTCCTCGAAGGCAGCGCAGCGTTTCGAGCCCCTCTTTTTTCGCTTCTTGGTCATGGCGATGACGTCGGCGCAGGTTAAGCTGACCAGCTTCTGCGCGCCCGCGTCCGACTCGCAGGCGGCGATGACGCCGTCGGCGCTGCCCTTCTTGTAGACGGTGACGCAGCTGTCGCCGTCGCTCGCGCACTTCTGCGGCACCGGCCGACGACGACGCTGATCCGCGGGAAAGAGCTCGTTCGTCTTAGCGTCGTAGTCGCTGTAGCAGAAGTTCAGATGGGTTAACTGCGTCTTCACAAGATCAGTCCAGGCGTGTCTTGTACACGATCCTTCGCAGCAATATCTAAGACCGTATCCATTTAGTGGTTGTGTCATTTTTTCCAGTCGACATTCTGTTGTGCACTCTGGTACATTAGCTTGCAGCAGACGGCTGTCTGCTTTGTACGCAACCTCGTACCAGCAGTTCAGGGCGCAGTCCTCCTCATCTCTGCAGCTGTACTTCTCATCCGTCGCCCGCTTGCTTCTTCTCTTGTTGGTCGTGTTCTGCTGCTGTGCGACTGAGCTGCCCTGGTCATGCCTTGGGGAGACGACGAGGCGCTGCTCGACCAACGGCAGTGGGACAAGGGCGGGGTCATTGCAGCCGTCTCCGCGGCAGCACCAGCGCTCGACGGCGCCCGTCGACGCGTTGGTTGGTGGGCTGTCGATGACGGGGCAGAGCGACGCGTCGGAGCAGCCGAAGTCGAAGACGGCGCTTTGGGAGGCGTTGGATTGCCGGCTGACGACGCAGACGGCGTCGACCGCGGCGCACGAGGTCTGTGGCAGACGCGCTGGACCGCGCGCCTGCAGACGGGCAGACCCTTCAAAGCAACGCGTGCTGGCCGTAGTTGGCACGAGCGGGAGCCCCAGCGACAAAACGAGACAAACTTTCGTTATCATTTTTTTCAATGTGTTTGGAAAGATGTTTAAAAGCCAAAAAAGTGTTTCGAAATGCGTTTGAGTCGCTATAAGAAGCGTGATTAGGCAACTGAATTAAGCATGCCGCCATTCTATTGCAGCAATGGGAACGAACCCTCATCTCCATTTTTCCCGTCAACCAGTCAAATTCGTTTGAATATTTATGCAGCTGGACTTGGTATGTCGCATTCTTCTGGGTGGCATGCACTACAATAACCTCGCGAGTACGCAAATTGCATGCCGTATGGACTCGTAAGGCTTTTTTTGGTGGGGGGGGGGGGTATAACCACTGGCACTGGCACTGGCAGTTGGGTATAAACGCTGGCACTACTGGCACTGGCAACAAGTTTCTTACGTGCAACTTTACGAATCTTTTGCCAGTCCCAGTGGTGCCCCCTACGTGTGTTCTTACATGTACACATACCGTAAATCCTCCAATAGTGCCCCGGGGCACTATTTTTTTCAACCTCTCCTTACCCGGGGGCACTATTGGAGGAGTGGCTTCTATTAAGTCAATCTAAAAATATTAAAAGGTAATGCTAGTTTCGCTGTAAAAATAGCAGTTTTTTCGGTGATTTTTATCACTTTTGCCACATTAATGGTTGATTTACCGTTAATAGTTGCTGAAACGTACTATTATTGGTTAGTAGTAGTGTGTATACACGATGTAAACGTACCTACCACTATATTTTCGCCCATAAAATGCACATGGCACAACATACCCCTTACCCCCGGGGGCACTATTGGAGGGGGGCTCTATTATTTTAACCTTGCCATACCCGAAGGCACTATTGGAGGGGGGGCACTATTGGAAGGGGGTTGTATTTGGAGGATTTACGGTACTCGTTCAACAACATTGTTCTTTTGGTGCTATTTGTCCCGAGATTTCGCTAGTGCCAGCGTTTATCCTTTTTTGTTCACTCACGCTGTGCGTTGTGTGAGGTGATCCAACATTGTAATGTCCAACTGATCCCTTTGCAGAACAGGAACACTTGATCGGCATACAGAACAGTACTCTAATGTGTAAGTGTGCTGTGCATCATCAGGTGACTGGTGCACTGCAGCATACGGTATCACATGTTCAGTTCACCTGGACGGCCCTTTCACAGTTGCAACGAAGTTTAAACTGGAATATTAGGGCTTATTAGGGCTTAGGGCTTCGACTGCTCTTCAATTTGTGCAATGCAGCAACTGCAGCTTCTGTGCAGAGTCGTGTCTACCTACCTACCTATGTACCAGAGGTTGCTAAACACTAGTTCACACTGGCTGTGAACAAATTAAAGACATGCACATTCACAGTGTTTCGTGTGCCACCTGCTCTATGAAAATAGTCAGAAAGAACCCAATATTCAAGTGTAGGTCACGTCAGAACACACCAAGAAACCTTCCACCTGATGAAGGTAGCAGCCGAAACGTTGTGCAATGTAGTACACTTGCCCGCGACTCTGTCCAGACACTGTACAAACACACCAAGAAAGTTAAACAAATGGTTAAAGAACAAGAGGCAATGAAAACTCATAAGCCACAACTCATAGCGCTAAAAGATGTGTACTGTTGAACGAGTGTGCAAGGGCACATAAATATTTTAACCAATTAGGAGCCAGCAAAACCTGCCCCAAAAACCACAGTTATGATTAGGCTTACTTAGGAGACACTATTGGGACTGACGGGTGGTAAAACACTGGTTAAGTTGGATATAATAAACCTTTGTCAGTAGTGCCAGTGCCAGTGCCATGGTTTATACCCCCTTATTTGGACGAGTTTTGCGAGCTTTAAAAACGACGGCCCAAAACCGATGCGTCGTATTGTGAGCGGGTCATTGTCGTTATCTATAATGCTGCAGAGCATCATATTCCTAGACTGTATAGACTTTGTTTCATTTTGTGAAGTATACCTATACTTGGCTAGGAGAAATCAATTGCAGAATGATCAACTGCTTTGTCTTTTTACTGGTGCTTCAGAGTCTGGCTTTGGTGGAGGGCCCACGCTGCTTCGTCGGCTCGTCAGCGCTGTCGGCTGCGACGACGACGCGTCTTCGGCAGCGCCTCTGCGACGCCGCCGACGTCGTCTGCGTCGTCAGTCGCCAGCGGACGTCGGCCGCCAACGCCTCGTTGCCTGCCGTCTTCGACTTTTACTGCGGCGACGCCGACAGCTGTTGGAACGAGGCCGAGCGCTGGTGCTGCCGCGCCGACGGCTGCAACGACCCGCGCGTTTGGTTGCCGCCCCCTGCATCGCAGACTAGTACAGCTGTTGAGTCGGCGAAGAACCGTAGAACGAGACTCGCTGAGGATCAAGGCTATCCTTGTCTGACCTGCGACGGGATGAGCTGCCATTTCAGCATATCCTACGATCTCCAAAAGCAAGGATTCCGTCTCATACGTCCGAAGTGTATGCATCGCTGCACCCATAATAAACTTTCGATGCGCGTCAACAACCACGGATACGAATTAGATTACTGCTGTGGAACCAGGTGCAAAAGGAGAGCATATACAGCAGTCGTACTCGGCAACATTACGCGCCTGACCGGGTACTGCTACAGGGACCTTGACCCAGACAAGAAGAACACGCTGTTTCCTGAGGAACAGCGCCGTCACCGGCCCCTGCCGCAGAAGTGCGCCGCTGGAAACAAGCACTGCGTGACCATCTACTCGAAAGACTCGAAGGAAGGCGTTGTCTCCGACTGCGAGAAGTCCGAATTGTCCAACGGGCGTCCCATTCTCTTCACCTGCGACGACATCATCAACGAGGCTGAAGAAGAGCGTTGGCGCGGCCTCAACGAATCCGCCCACTGCGCGGCCTTTGGCGACGGACAGATGGCGGCGTGCTGCTGCGAGGGCGCAGTCTGCAACGATCCCGTCCGAGACCCCAACATGAACGCTAAGGCGCTGTTCGACAAGCTGACGCTGACGACGACGACGGTGACGACGACAACGACTACGACTACGACAACGCTGAAGACGTCGACGACGACGACGGTCACGACCACGACGACCGCGACAACGACGACGAGCAGCACGACGACGACGACGATGTCGACGAGCGAGGCGACGCAGCTGCCGACGGTCGAGGCAGACGAGGAAGAAGCTGTCGGCAGCGCCGAAGTGCCGCTGACGCGCCGCGCTCTCTTCGGCTTTGTCGGCACCGCCCTGCTCCGCTACGCCCACTAAAGACAGACTGCGGCAGTGTGTGAACCGTTTGGATTCGATTGCATCTCGTGATCTACTGGTCGTGGTTGATCAAAACAGTGGAAAGCTGTGGACATGCCAACCACCGACAGTGTACTGTATTACGTACTACAGTATACGTAAACAGAAGTTTGCTTGTGTCTGAGGGCTTGTTCGGCAGTACTCGTTCCTGAGTGTCTCAGGACCATACCGTTATTGACGCGAACACTGGAAAAGGTACTTTCGTGGAACAAATCTACCGGTGTATTTCTGCTCACGCGCAGCCGTGCACCCAAACCGCCTTCAACCGGTAGGACCGGAGAGTCGGCTCGGACGCAACGTGTATGAGGACAGCAAGGAGCCGCAGCGGCTAATCGGATGGCGCCCGCGTCAGTGGCAGCTGCTGCGCCTACTGCGTCGTAGTGGAAGGAAGCTTTTCCTCCTACCGCAGCCGGCAGCGGGCTAGGCCGACCGACGCGACCAGGCCGATGAGCATGCTCCTGCCTGCTGGCGAAGCAACCTGCACCTCAGATAGAAATGGGGCCGAACAAAGACAAACCAGTAGCAACACCCCAAGATGCTCACTCCAGCCAACGGTTGGCCCCGGCCCCTCCCCCAGCGTGCGTGGAATGCGGTCACAACACTCACAAGAACAAACGGATCGCAGTGAACCGCTTATGAACACGACCTCGAAACAGTCTAAGCGGTGTAGGACTACTACCCAATTCAAGCGCGCGCGTTTCTTAGATGTGTAAACACAAGGTAGCAGAGACAGGGTATACCTAAACTCAATGAATCATTGGACCATTGGACCGGCCATTGGACCGAGGCTTGCGCCTCGCTTAGGCTTTGGCTTAGGCTTTGCTTAGGCTTAGACTCATGCCTCGCGTAGGCTTAGGCTTATGCACTGCTTAGGCTTAGGCTGAGGCCTTTCTTACTTTGCTAACACTACAGCTGCCCAAAACATAAGATTTGCTTAGTTTTAGGCTTTGCTTAGGCCTAGGCTCAGGCGTAGGCTTTTGCTTAGGCTTAAGCTTGAGCATAGGCTTAGACTTAGGCATAGGTATAGGCTTAGGCCTAGGCCTATGCCTTAGGCTTAGGTCGGTCCAATGTTCCAATGGCCCAATGAGTTTAGGTTTCCCCAGAGGTTTCTCTGTAAATTGTGCAAATTAAGTCGCTTTGTGATATTATTGTTTCATTAACAACAGCACACCGTTCAGCACAACAAATTGCGTAAAAGGCAATAATAATATTTTTATTGTTGAACGGTTTTGGTTTTTGTTTGCCGCATTGGTTCGGCTACTGTTTAGGTAATTATTTGAGGTGACGAATTCGTAGTGTGTAGTGTACATGTGTGTGTATGTAGGTGTCTTTCTCTGTTGAAAAGTCTTGGTTCGATTGGAACACAAATGGCCGGTCAAGGTGGGCCGCGGGATTACGACCACCTGTTTAAATTGCTCATCATTGGCGACAGCGGTCTGAAATCCATACACTCTTCCCTTACTAACTTGCCTTACCGTATATGCTTATAATTTTAGGTGTTGGAAAAAGTTCATTATTGCTGAGATTTGCCGACAACACTTTCTCGCGTATGGAGTGTTCTGCGTTGCGTTGTCATGCTTACGGTCCAGGCTAATCTATAACCAATTGCAGCTAATTATATCACGACAATCGGTGTCGACTTCAAAATCCGAACGATCAATATCGGAGGACAGAGGGTCAAACTGCAGATTTGGGACACCGCTGGACAGGAACGCTTCAGAACCATTACGTCTACGTGAGTGCCGCGGTTATGACACGATCCACCCCCTGCGGTAGCGTGTGTCGTGGCGTCGTCTGGGTTGCAGTTACTACCGCGGCACGCACGGCGTGATCGTCGTCTACGAGGTGACGTCGGGCGAGTCGTTCAGCAACGTCAAGCGCTGGCTCCACGAGATCGACCAGAACTGCGACAACGTGCAGAAGATACTCGGTACGCACCCCGCCCATACCCCCGTTGCTCTCCCTGCTTTCTATTAGAAAGCGCACGGGTCTGTCTGTCTGTCTCAGCTTGGAGCGGCTACCCCCCCCCCGGATAGGCTGAGGAGGCGCTCTTTCCCACGGAGTTAGGTGACTCACGCACTCCTCAGCGAAGTTGCTAGCCTACCACTCTTTGTGCCGACCCGTTCATCAAGCGCGAGTCTATGTTGGATGGAATGGCGTTGCTGTTGTCGTCGTTGCAGTGGGCAACAAGTGCGACGACCCCGAGCGCCGGGTGGTTCTCGAGAGCGACGCGCGCCGACTGGCCGACCAGCTGGCCATCCCCTTCTTCGAGACCTCCGCCAAGGACAACGTCAACGTCGAGGAGGTCGGCTCGGGCCGTTCCACGCCTGTCAGCACGCCTAACGACTTGCCTTACCGTCCCGTCAGATGTTCAACACGATCACGCGCCAAGTGCTGGACGCGAAGCTGAGGTCTCCGCAGGCGGCGGCCGGCGCCGACGGCCGCGCCGCCGGCCTCGTCGATCCCTCGAGAGGGGGCCGCGGCGCCGGCAAGTCCAAGTGCAAGTGCGCCTGACACGTCCAATCCGCGCCGCGCCACCGACGTCTGCGTCTTCTGCTCCGCTCCTAGCGAACTGTGAACGAAAGGAGAGCGCATCGAGCGCCTTCTCGCGCCTCTCTACATACCTGTGACGGCCCGAGGGAGGGGGGGGGGGAGAAGCGCTCCCCAGGTTTGGGTCAAGAATGGAGCATGAAAAATCAAAATGGCGTGAAATACCGTAGGAACGTTTTGCTCAAAATGTGTCTAAATAGCGTTATTTCGGTGTTTTAGTCATAAATCGCTGGAAGGGACGGAAAGACTCCATTATAACGTTCTGAAACGGTTGAAAAACGTTTTCAGATGGTTACTCCCCCTTTCTCCAGTTGCAGGTATGCGTGCTCTCCCCCTCTCCAAGTGGGCGCACGCGGGACGCTCTAGTAGCGCATATTACGCGTGCGCGTTCGCGTCGGCGCGCGGCACGTCAGTCAGTGTGTGCGTGCCGATATTATTCCTGGTGCATTGAGAACGAAGGCCTGCGGAGGCGAGGAGCTGCTGGCTGGCTTGCCCTATGCCGGGTGTCGTTGTGGCTCGCGCGCACGCTTTTACGGTAGCGGTCGAAAAGCGCTGTCGCCTCACGTCACCGTCTTAGTCTTAGTCTGCACCGTGTCGACGCTTCGCCACGCCCCTCCGTCTATTCATCCATCCCCCTCTGTCTCTCCTCTCAGCGGTTCGTTTCGTTCGTTCGAAACAGCGTATTGGACACGTACGTATACGGTATGTTTGTCAGCGCTTCGCCAGTTCCATACAGCCAGCCGTCGTCGCACACGTGCGCTGCGGTTCTGAGAACTAATCAACTGAGTCGTTCACAGCTGCCAGCTACCACTGCGCAACACAGCATCCGGTTCGACTACTACGCTTCAGACGCTCTACTTTACGAACCGACAATATGGATATCAAAGTTCCCCCTAAACGGTATCGTGTGGATTTTCCGTGTATGCGCCCTGTACCGTAAACTGTGCATCCATAAGTCAAGTGAACATAGGAACGAACGCCCCACGCTTTTTTTGAAAAAAACAAACGCCCCACGCGATAGGACTTCTTTTTTTCTGAACAATTTTGTGCTGTCATGTCATCCGCATTACTCCCGCTGCGCCCCGATCTGTTTCCTACAAGTTTCTCATCCGGTCTTACTGCTCGCTATGTTGACGACTAGATGTTGCCCCTTCACCAAACCCTTCCTCCTTGGTGGCGCCGCCATTCGCCGATTGGCACCGCGAGCAGGGGATGGAGAGTGCTGCTGTCTGTTACAACGCGGAAGACGATTCGGCCGCCATTCGTAGGCGCGACACGCCGTCGCGCAGTCTACTGTCGCGCGAGTAGTTGGAAGTAGTACTGCTGTAATAGTACTGCGGTAATCACCCACCAACTCCGAAAAATTCCCTCAAGAATGACGAACGACGTGGCACTGAAAGTGTTCTTCCTCGGTGAGTTTCCTAGCGTCGAGATGTGCATGCATGTACACACGTGTGACCTGAGAGCCGTAATCAGGGCACTTGCTGCTGACGTCGGTGGCGCTGCTGGCGAGCTTCTGGCTGACGGACGCTTACATCTTCTACAACGGCGTCGTGCTGTTGCTGCTCGGCTGGTCGCTGGCCCTGCCCCAGAGTCCGTCCAGGGCGCCCGTGCTCGTCCTCGTACTGCTCGCCGAGCTGCTCGCCTTCCTCATGGACGTCGTCATCCTGCTCAACACCTGGCTGCCCGAGGCGCTCCACTCAGAGTCGAGCTCGGTGCTCGCCCAATTTCGACGTAACTACCCGTGCAGCTGTCGTACGGTCACTTCGAAATGGCCATCTAAACGCGTCGTCACCAGATTTCGCCGAGTGGGGCTCGCCCTTTGCGGTGATCCTGAACGCGCTGCTTCGCGTCGTCGTCGCGCTGATGGCGTGGAAGCTGCGCGGCGTCGCGATCCATAGTGTCGCGGTCAGCGCGGTTCGCATGACGGCCGTGGAGGCCGGGCCGGACTCACAGTCGGCGGCCGGTGGTCGGCGGCGCGACAAGGAGAACAACTCGGTGGTCGTGATTCCCGCCCTGCTGGGCGACAAGCGGCTGCCGCGCAAGCCGCTGCTCTTGATCGGCGGCGTGCCGCTCGTGGCGCGCGTCTACGAGCAGGCGGTCAAGGCGAAGGTGGGCAAGGTGTTCGTGGCCGGCTGCGACGAGGAGGTGGAGCGACTGGCCCGGGAGCGCGGCCTCAACTACGTGCACACGGACCCCGCGCTGCCGACGGGCTCGGACCGCGTCTACGCCGCCTACATGTCGCTGGGCGAGCGCTTCGACAACGTCATCAACGTCCAGTGCGACATGCCCTTCGTCAACCCCGACACCATTCGACGCATCGACTACATCCTCGACAGCAGCCCCGACGTCGACGTCGTCACGGGCGCTTGCGCCATTCCGGACGACGCGAGCGACGACGACGACGACGACGACCCCGTCGCCGACCCCAACGTCGTGAAGGTGCTCAAGACCGACCGCAACGAGGCGCTCTACTTCACCCGCGCGCCCATTCGACTCTCCGAAAACTACCGGTAGAAAACCATCCTTTTTAGCGACAAACGAAATGAGTAGGGGTCGTCGACGCCTAGACACATTGGCGTGTACGGCTTCCGGGCGTCGTCGCTGGCGACGTTCGTGAGTCTGCCGCGGTCGCGCCTCGAGAAGGAGGAGCGCCTGGAGCAGCTGCGCGCGCTCGAGAACGGCATGAAGATCAAGGTGGTCGTCGTCACCGACGACCCCGCCATCAACCTCGCCGCTGACACGCACCTCAAGCGCGCAGACAAGCACCTCAAGAGGGAGGCACTCTCCGCCCACTAGACACGTTGTCCTCTGAGCACAGTGGACGCCGCAAATTACAGCGTAATAGTAGTAGCTAGCACATATTCCAGGGTCGAACAGAAAATGGTTGTGGGATTTGAATGCCAATTTCTCTTCTACATGCAGAGCATAGCGCAAGTGATAACAAGTACATGCATTACTTGGCGTCAAGAGTTTCAAATAGAAAGGATTAATCCTTAACTGACCAACGTGCGCACAAATCACATCTAGAACGACACGTCTAGCTATCTTTTTACGAACAAGCTACAATACAAAGTGAATTGTACCGAGAAATGCAAATGTTTTGCGTTTGATTTGATTACTTGCACAAGTTAACCTTGTATGTATGTAACAGCTTCGATGACGCCGATAAAATATGACTAGTTACAGTATTTAAATTTGCATCTCGAAACAAAAAAATCAACGCGTCGAATTTCAAAGCAATGTTAATAAATACGATTGAAATTACGACTTGCTACGCATACCTACCATTCTCGCGAACTGAACAACTTCAAAAGCAGTTCGGCAAGTCTCTATAGAGTGTGCTTTAGACACAGTAAGATTAAAACATTCTGCGAAATGAATCGGATCGGCAAGCAGAAAGAGGCAAAGGGTTCGCCAGCGTCTGGAGCGGCGGCGGCGGCCCCTGTGGCTACGTCGGAGTCGGAGTCGGCTCGCGGTCGGTGGGGCGGCCAGTTCGAGTTCACGCTCGTCTGCACGGGCTACATCGTGGGCCTGGGCAACGTGTGGCGCTTCCCGCACCTCTGCTTCGTGCACGGCGGCGGCAGCTTCCTGCTGCCCTACCTCGTCTGCATGGCCGTCGTCGGCCTGCCCGCCTTCTACCTCGAGACGTCGCTCGGCCAGTTCGCCAGCCTTGGACCCCAGAGCCTCTTCGGACGACTCGCGCCGCTCTGTCGAGGCGAGTCTGCTCTGCCAACGCGCACACTCTAACCACGCCATCCGCTGCAGGACTGGGCTGGGCGACAGTGCTGCTGTCGGCGCTCGTCTGCATTCCCTACAACGTCGTCATCAGCTGGACCATTCGCTACTTTCTGCTCTCCTTCCAAGAGACCCTGCCCTGGAGCGGCTGCGGCAACCCATGGAACTCTTTTAGTGCGCGGCCCGTCTGCGCGTTCGTCGCTCATTACGAGTTGCACGCAGCGCGTGGCGCGTTGCAGACTGCTCATCTGGCGCGCTGAACAGGCGCTGCGAGGAGCTGAACCCACAGGAGCCGTTCTTCTTCAACGGCAGCTGCGTCGGCGTTCGTCCCGCGCTTGGGCACACCCGATCTGCCGGCGAGGAGTTCTTCACGTGCGCGGAAGCAGGTGTCGCACTCGCCGTCCACATGCAGGCGTTTTTTTATTTGTAGCGAAGTGATTCTCGGCACGGGCGCTGGCTTCCACGACCTGGGCTTCGTCGAGTGGAAGGCGGCAGCTGCGCTCGCCGCCGCCTGGCTCGTCGTCTTCCTCTCGCTTGGCGGCGGAATCGACATTGGCGGAAAGGTGCGTCCTCGAAGTCTGGAACTTATGTACATTGCAAACACCACCTACTACATAAGGTATACGGTACTCTTCATTGCAGGTTGTCACGGTCACGGTTACGGTTCCCTTGGTCATATTGGCAGTACTGATGTGCCGAGCCGTGTCCCTTCCTGGCTCTGGGGCTGGCATCAGCTACTTTATTAGGCCAGACATGAAGACGATGTTCAAGCTTGAGGCGAGACGGCAGCAGTTGCGCCACGCGTTAGCGACTGGCGCGCGCGCCGCGGCGCTTGTTGCAGACGTGGCTGGCAGCTTCTCAGCAGGTGCTGTTCTCGCTGGGCACGGGACTGGGCGGTCTCGTCACGATCGCCAGCTACAACGACTTTGAGGCGGACCTGCTGCGCGACATCACCGTCATTACCGCCAGGTGAGCCGCTGCTGGAAGAGTGGTGTCGCGGCGAAGGATGTCTGCGGTCGTTCAGCTGCGTGCTGACGAGCTTGCTGGCGGGCGTGACGGTGTTTGCGTCGCTGGGCCACCTGGCCAAGGAGCTCGGCTACCGGAACGTCGAGCGCCTCCTCGGCGTTGCGACCCGCGGCAAAGGCCTCATCTTCGTCACGCTGCCCACCGTCATGCAGAGCGGCGCCCAGCCGCAGCTCTGGTCCGCCGTGCTCTTTCTCAT
The DNA here is from genome assembly GCA_030248085.1 of Paralinhomoeus sp. GSCO2_6. NCBI lineage: Eukaryota > Metazoa > Nematoda > Chromadorea > Monhysterida > Linhomoeidae > Paralinhomoeus > Paralinhomoeus sp. GSCO2_6. The sequence continues at coordinate 9,117 of JASAMY010002588.1, read as the reverse complement.
GATCTTCATGCTCGGCATAGACAGTCAAGTCGGACGCTCTCTTCGTTGGCAATTGTGCCGCAGGTACACGGTCGTCGTTGCAGTTCGGCAGCGTCGAGGTGGTCGTCACCGCGCTGCTCGACACCTTCCCGAGACTGCGCCGCAGTCGTTGGTCGAGGGCGCTGACGGTCTTAGCCGTCTGCGTCGTCCTCTTCGCCACGGGGCTTCTAATGGTGACCAAGGTATACATACACGGCTCACGCGTAGCCTTGCACCACGACGACGAACACAACGCACGCCTATCCAAAGCTTAGGCGGGCAGCTTCTACTTTGAGCTCTTTGAAAAGTTCTCCTCGGAAAGCGCGCTCCTGCTAACGGTACTGCTGGAAGTGGTCGTCGTTGCGTATGCCTACGGTTTGTTGCTTGCCTTACGGTTCCCTGTTGAAAACTTCTTCCGTATTCAGGAGTAAAAAGCTTCTGCGAAGACATCAGCTTTATGCGCGGCATCAGAAGCCAGTCTACGCTGCTGACAAAGCTGTTTGGGCGGACCGGCTGGTACTGGCGCGTCTGCTGGCTGGCCCTGACGCCGGCTACGATTGCGGTACACCTTTCCCGGACTATCGCAACCCGCGATACGACCGCCTCCGCTCGTCTCAGCTGGTCTTGGCGGGCAACGTGCTGTTGTCGGACGACGACTCTTGGGGCTGGACGCAGCGCCAGAGAGTGACGACGGTGGAGCAGGGCGTGGCACGCGGCCGCCTCTACGCCTGGCCCACGTGGGTGAACGTCGGCGTCGCGCTTGTCCGCCTCAGCTCCCTGCTCGTCGTCCTCGGATTCGCCATCGCCGTCGCCATCGACGCCTACTGTCGCGAACTGGTACGTCCGCCCGCCGAGAACGTCCCCAAAAAGAGCGTCGTGGGTGGTCTTCAGCCGTGGCGCGTGCTGCTCGAGCCGACGGACGAGTGGGCGCCGGCGGCCGAGAGGCAGCGGCAGACGCGAGCCAAGGCGACCCGCAAGCGCCCACCCAAGCGTCGCTCAGTCAATCGACCTCGCGTCGTCTCCGACTGGCCTGCCGAGGAAGCTGAGGAAGACTACTGACTCGCCGTGATTTAGTCAGCTGGCGAATACACAGACCCGCAGATTGTGAAACCGTTCGAATTACTGTATGAATAGGATGGCGAAGGAGTGGGATCTCAATATCAGCGTGTAAGGGGCAGCGTTATCATAAACCAGCGTAACAAGACGAAGAGATCAATTTGTCGACGACAGCCAATCAGCACCCGAAGCAGCTGTGTATCACTGCGCGACACCGACGGCGGTGGCGCAAAGGCAGGAAGTGTTGGCGTCGATGTTTCTGCGGAGACGGCGGTACGCCTCGCGGACTTGAAAGGCCTCGAGCGCCGCGCCGCTAGACTGCCTCTCGTCCAGCACTGCCAAGGCCGCGTCGCTCGCTCTCTCTCTCTCTCGCGCACACGCGCGCGCACGTACGCACGCACCACTTCTCCACTGAGCGCCGAGCTGAGAGCGGAGCTTCCGTGCGAAGTCGACCAGCAGCCAGACGATCTCCTTCGCGAGGAAGTTCAGCAATTCAACAGTCATAGGGGCGACGTGACAGTTGGAGCTGCCTTTCGCGCCCAACAGCCAGTTCTAAGCAGGGCGATTGGCAGTTGGCACGGCGGTGGCGCAGCAGGCTCGACAGGGTTGAGGGGGGCGGGTACCAGGAATCGGGAGGGGTCCCGCCTTCGTCCGTTGAAGAGGAAGGAGACGCGTCGCGCCTCGCAGAAGTCCGTCTCGTACTCGGTCGTCTCCATGCGCTGCACGATCCCCGCCAGCGTCTTCATCCCTGCAGCGCGTCGACGCAAAAAGCGCTAGCAGAGTTCGCTGGCAGCGCAAGCAACGTCACCGCTTACGTTCCAAGTGCGTCTCGTCGTCCACGGCGCCGCCGAGCCAGGCTGACACCTCGGCGTCCGCGCCAAAGGACGCGAAACCTGCGCGCACCGCCTTCAGATGGCGCCCTTCAAATTCTGTCGTCGTCGTCGTCGAGCTTCCCGCGGCGGTGTCGTCGTCGTCGTCTTCGACCGTCTTGCGCACGTTCTTGCTCTGGTCTTTCGCCTCGAATCAGACAGGCAACCGTCAGCTCAATGCGGCCTATGTTGTTTATACGGCGTGGGTCACCCAACTCGAAAAAAGTAGACAATGCGTCGAATGAGCGAGTGATTCCTTCGCAACTGGAACAGAATGCGGCCGAGAGAAATTTCCATTTTGGCAGCGCGCGACGTCGTCGACTCGTCCGCGGACGGGGCGCACTTGTGCAGTAGCAAAACGAGCTCGCGCTTGACAGCGGACAAGACCGCGTCTGCGGTCTTCATCGAGCCGCGTCGAGCATCCCCGCACGCGTACATCATTTGCTTCATTTCGGCCACAAACGGCCTGCTGCTGCTGCCGCCGTCGTCCTCATCCGCGCCTTCGACGCCAACACCGCATGTTCGGCGCCGTTCCATTTCAAAACTTTTCAACGGCGATCATAATTTACGTTTCTCGCTACAGTACCCCACGTCTTCAAAACTATTACGCAACTCCACGAAATGTTGAATGAAATGCAATGATATGTAAATTAGAGAACGAGATTTGTACAGCATCCGTGTATATAAAATTTGCATACAATACATACACAAATTGGCACCATACACAATTTGCGTGAAAATTTGCATATCTTGTATATTGAACGAAAAACCACAATTGTTCCATGAACACGTCCTTTGATTTGAACGCGAAATTGCAAAACTGTCCTGGCAGACACATCCTTTTCAAAACGAGTCAACAAACATCAAACGATGGAAGAGCGCACGCGCCCATGTAGCTTTTCGAGCGACTGTGTGCTACTCTGTGCTCCCATGGCCAATTTCTGGCCAATTTAAACTGCGCGGATACAGCAATCTACAGTATTGCGGATGTTGACGCACAAAAACGGTTCACTGATTTGGTTGTTGATTGAACAAAGTAGCGATTGCCTAAGCTTTCATAAGCAACATGGGGCAGACCATAGCTGCACCAGTTGAGCCTGTGAATGAGAAACATCGCCAAATTAGTCGGGAATCGCAAACTGATGCGGTGCTTGTTCCTCTTTCATTTTCCATCGGTCCTGGCTTTGAGGACGAGCGCTGGTTTAGATCCTTCGCCAGTTGGCGCTTCACAACATCATGCTGAGACGACTTATGGCAATTGAGGTGTGGACGAGCGACTCCACTACCAGCAGACTGGCTGATAAACGCAACATTTCGTCTAGTTGAACGCCGCTCGCGAGCGCTGCTACGCGTCGGGACTGCTGACGGCAGGTTCCTCTACGCTCTGCTCGCACTGTCGAAGAAGCGCGTGTCGACATCACCGGCACCTGTGGGCGCTCTTCTCTTGGCCGCTGGCAGAGCAGCATACACGATATACAGTTACTATACGGCCTTTGGCACTGGCACTTATGCAAGTAAGCGTCTGTTCTGTCCGGTTTCCAACATCTATGTATTCGTTATTTGCTAGACAAGTTGGACAAGCTGATAGCGTCGGGCCAGTTGGAAACGGCTTTTGGAGCCACGGCGCGCACGTCGGTCGACGACGTCAGGTCGGAAGTGGACGGCGCGTCCAAAGCGAGCGTGTACGAGCCGCACCAAGTCTTCCTGTGATACTCACCACACAGCGCAGTTCAGAACCTGCCTTCTCGTCCCTGCTTAGCACAATCCCCTCCGCTTAAGTGTACACTAAGTTATGGACGACACTGACGGCGATTCGTTGAGCTGCTGCTTCGCTTCGGCCAGCGGTCAGGAGTCGCCAGAGTCGAGTCGCTGCCTGTTCGCCCTCTTGTTTCGTCGTGTCGAACCACATGCGAAGCCTCTCGGCGCTCTCAGCCGCCTTCTTCCGCACAACGCTTCCGACGTCGCTGACGAATCGTCGCTCGCTTGCGTCTCCGCCTAGAAAATTCGCTGCGGAAAGTATTTCCTTTTCGCTAGTCAAAGCAGTATCGCGCCGTTGCGGTGCAAAATTCAAGCCATGCTTTCGTTACAAACCTTTCATGTTCTGAAGGCATGAGTCAAGGGTACATACAGTAAAAAGGTACGTTGATTTTCAACTTTGGCAGGTACGTACACTACACTAGTACAAGTTGAGGGTACCTATATGCGTCATGGCATAGTACACCAACACCGCTGCTCCTTTTTGTTGTGTTCTTTGGTTCCGACTTCCGAATGCAGTAACAGTGTTGTTTGAATTGCACCCTTTTGCATTGTATCCTTTTTATTTTTAACACAGTTTTTTATTACCAATGAGGCTTCGTTTTATTTTTAATTAAGAAGTTTCATAACATGTTTTTCAAAATGACTACCGTCTCCTCTGCGTGGCGTGGTGCGGGTGCAGCCCAGTCCATGGGAGATGGGTCGGCGACTATGTCTTCGGCTCGACTGTTGTGCATTTGACGCCAACGTTCCATTAGCGCGCGATCGTTCGACGACAGCTCCTCGGGCGGCCGACTACTGTCCGTCCACGCGCACCGCTGCAGCTGCCGCCGCCGCTCCTGTAACCGGATCTGGGGTAAATGACACTTCTAGGGGGGGGGATCCTCGAACCGAAAAGTGTCGGGGTGTCCAAAATGGGAAGCTTTGTTCATCGAATGTGTGGTGTCGCTGATCCAAAGTGCTAGGTAAGGTAAGTCAAAGGGCCGACACCCACAGAATGCGAAAGTTATTTTCGTCCAAATTGACTGTACTGGGGTGGAGTTTACACATCGCGTCTTGGAGGCTTAGCGCTCCCAAGTCCCAGGTGTGTGGCTGCCGCAGAACGGCCAACGCTTCCTTTTGCTTCCCACAACGGACCTGCTCCTTTTGGACTCTCATTTCCTCACTGGCCATCTTCCTGCGCTCGTTCTCGAGCCTGCGCTCGTGAGCCGTGGTGCCTTTGGGCCGCGGCGTGACGGCCGCGTCCCTTTGGGCCTTCTCCCAGGAGGGCGCGTCGCAGCTGCTGCTTGACAACGCTGCTGCGGTCTCTCGCCTCTTGGCTACCAGCTTCGCGCGCTGCCAGCATCTGCTCCGTGCGAGTGGGCGTGCTGCGCCACTGTCTCACTATCGCCAAGCCGACTAGAACGCGCCTCGTCTTCACCGGCTACCGGCACATCGTCTACACAGAGAGAGAGGCGTCATCGCTCGGTTAGAGGTGTCGGCGCGGTGGCAGGCGTCAACGGCAAATCGGTACGCTGCTGGTAGTGGCGGACTTCGGCAACGAGCGCCGTCTGAGTTCGTCCGCCTGCATCCGCTCGATTTGGTCGGTCTCGAGCACGATGCGGGTGGGGTAGGCGGGCTCGATGGCGGGGTCGTGGTAGGCGGCCAGGTAGGGGTGGGCGAGCGCGTCGACTGCCGAGATCCGCTGCCAGGGCGCTATCTGGAGCATCTTCGAGGCGAGCGACTGGGCCTCGGCAGACGCGCTCGGCAGAATGCTGGCCCAGGGCAGCGGCTCGGCGCCCGCGCGGCCGCCGCTGCTCGCGATGGCGCGCTTGACGATGTCGGACGAGATCCGCTCCAACACGGCCGGCGGCGGCATGCCCAAGTAGAGCACGATCATTTTCACCTGCGCGCGCGCAGCACGTTGCGCGTGGCTCGTCGGCCTGGCCAACAACCTGACTGATGGGGTCCTTGCCGGGAAAGAGCTGCCGGCGCGTGATCATCTCGGCGAAGATGCAGCCGACGCTCCAGAGGTCGACCTCCTTCGAGTAGTCGAGCATGGAGAAGAGGAGCTCGGGCGCGCGGTACCAGCGCGTCGCCACGTACTGCGTCATGAAGTGGCCCGCCTCGCCGGCGCCCTGGCCCAGGCTGCGCGCCATGCCGAAGTCGGCAATCTTCAGCAGGCAGTCAGCGTTCACCAGCAGGTTGGACGGCTTCAGGTCGCGGTGCACCACGCCAGCAGAGTGGATGTACTGGACCAGCAATGGAATAGGCGGCGACCAACACACTGGGGCCCGCACACCCGTTACCTTTGTTCCACGGAGAATCTGATACATGAAGTACTGGAAGTGCTGGTCAGTGAGCGTTTGGCCGCTATGGATAATCTGGTGCAAGTCCGTCTCCATCAGATCCATCACCTGGAACAGTGCCAGCATTTGACGACTGTACTATTGACAAGCCGAACCTTGTACAGCACCAGCGCACCATGTAGATGTCCATGACGCCCTGCTTGTTGGGCGCGAGGAACATGTCGAGCACGGCCACGATGTTCTCGTGCTCGAAATTCCGAAGGATGCGGATCTCACGCAGCGTCCGCTTGATCAAAGTGACCGCCGCAAACGCTTTCACGATCTTCTTTATCGCCACCTATTAGCGGGCAGGCGAGAGTTGGCGGGCGGGGCATCCCCTGCCGACGAACGAAACCTGTTTGCCGGTGGTCGTGTGCTGCGCCTTGCAGACGACCCCGTACGCGCCGGTGCCGATGTTCGTCAGCGACTTGTAGCAGCTGTCGGCCAGGTTGAAGTCTACATTGTGACTGGGCGCCTGTCGGTGCGGCGGCTTCTTCGCCGGCTGTGGCTCGTCCATTCGCCTGTTTCGTCGAGCCAGCCGTTGCGCAACTCGACAAGCGGACAGACTGCAGTACACTGCAGCGCAGTGGCAAGGCGCGCTCGCGCGCCGTCATACCGCCGCCGACGGCCTGCCCTTTCGCGACAGTGCAGTGCGCGGCGCGAGCGCGCAACGGCTCGCGCCGTATGTTGGCGACGGCCAGGGCGCACAGGTTAGGTAGGGTAGTCAGCGCGCGTCTTTGCACAAACGCGAGAATACGCCAAGACAGTCGACGCAGAACGCGAAACAGAAGCGAGCTGCGCCGGAGTTGGGTGTGGCACGCGCTGCTGCTATGAACGGACGCGTCGTCGTCAACAGGCGAAAAAAAAACAGCCAACGCATCATCATTGTACTGCACACGTACGAATTGTACACACATGTACGCATTGCACACACATGTACTCACCGCTGGCAACATCTTTGACGCCGAACAAGCAGGCCGCAGCTGAGCCTTGAGAATCAGAAGCGGCCGAGGAAGACGCGGCCGCCAACAGCGAGAAGCGCCAACACGACCATTGCGTACGTGTCGTTGGCGACCATGCCTCTGCCCACCTAGAGGCGCAAGCGGTTTGGGAGAGGCGTGGATGCACGCTCCACACCTCGGTCTGGGTCCAGACGTGGAGTATGTCGTCGTCGAGGCCCTTGATGCCGGCTTCCTCGAGCACGACGGCGGGCAGAAGCCGCAGCGCGAACGCCAGCAGCAGCTCCGCGTGCGGCAGCCGGCTGTGGAGCAGTCGCTCGCTGCAGATGCAGCGCGCGACGACAAGGACGCACCGGCAGAAGAGGCGTCTCGCGTTCGCGCAGTCGGTCTCGAAGAAGGGCGAGCGTCGGTCGAGCTCGGGCCTGATGGCGGCGACGACGGCGAGCGCCTTCCTCTGCACGGGCAGCAGGAGGCCGTCGTCGGCGCTGAGGCGCGCCCCCAGCAGCGTGTGCGCCAGGAACCAGGCGCTGTCGTCGTCGCAGAACCAACGGCACAGTGGCGGCACCACGTCTCGCAGCGCATCCAGCGCCCGCCCCAATTTGACGCCGGCGTTCTGAGAGGCGGGCGCACTTCTCTCGCCCGGCACAGTACCATAGTCCATACCAGAGAGAAAAAGAGGGGGGGGGAGGGACGTACGGTGGCGGCGCAGCCGACATGGAAGACGCCGAAGCCGAGGAAGACGTCCGCCTGGTCCGTGACCGTCTGCAGTCGACTGCGCCGGCCGCGATTGGCCGAGGCGACGTTCGAGTCGACGCTCAGGTAGTGGCGCAGTTGGAACGTGCTGAACGGACACACGCGGGCACGGTGTGTGCGCGAGGAGAAGGGGGCGCGGGCGCGCGCGTGGGCCTCCGAACCGGAGCCTCTCGACGAGCACGTAGTTCTCGCGCGTGGCGCGGCAGTCGACGTCTCGCACGAACGCGTCGTGCGTCCGCCGCAGCAGCGCCAGCGCGCACGCCTCGTAGCGTCGACTGGCGCTCGCTCGCGCCAGCCGCAGCAAAGCCAGCGCCCACAGCACGTTGCACTGATAGGACTGGCCCTCTGGGGGACGAGTGACGCGGCCGCAGCATCTAGCTACACCTACCGACTCGGCAGAGACTCATCCTACGCTACGCTGGTCTACAGAATCAGGGCGCCGCACTCGTCCCATGGGCGACGGTGAACTCGGTCGACGCAAGAGGCTCCGAGTGCTCGTCCGCCTCCTTCTCCACGCGCGCCTTCAACTCGGCCGACGGCTCGAAGCGCTTCCCCACGCCCACTCGCAGACCTGGCCGACGCGGCGCTCCCCATCCGGGCTACACCGCCAAGCGACACGCTGACGCACCTCCTCCTCGTGGGACACTGACCGCAGTCATCGGCGTCGGCTGCCAGTGCCTCGCCATCGCTCGTCCTCCCCAGCGAGTCGTGCACGCGCTCCACCAACTCCTGAACGTCCCGCCGAGCGCCACGTGCTGCCGACCACCGCCCCACCCCACTCTCCAGGCTGAGCACCTCGGCCCGCCACAAGTGGCTCTTGTCGTCCGTCTCGAAGAACAGCGCCACGAAGATGAGCACGCCCAAACTCTCGCGCCACAGATCCAGCTGACGCGAACACTTCTCGTCGCCGTCGCCGCCGTACACGGCCGACATCGCCGAACAGCCCGTCTTGATTCGAGCATCCGTCGACTCCGGCCGCTCTGCCAACAACAACAGGACAAACGGATCGTTTTAAGCGACGTGCACCAACGTATTCACAGACCGTCGTTAGTCGACGAGCCGCGAAACAGCGCCCTGCGGTTAGCACGAACGCCGACGAAGAACTGTTTCTCCTCAGCGATCTCGATAACCGTAGTCGCCATGCTTTTCCTTTTGATTGCTACGACTTGTACAGTTAAAAAACACCCAGAGACGGTTCAATGCAATTTAAAATTTCTAAATCAAAAATTTAAAGCAAACGCTTGTATGCAAATATTGTATGCAGATTCACAACGTTTTGTTTCATACACAGACACTGTAAAGCGGATACTGTATCTATACCAATTTTAGCTACACCAGAAAGACATACAGTAACGCAAATTTACAACGTTTTGTTTCATA